>CALSBZ010046817.1:1239186-1283262 GCA_943591055.1 Gobionotothen gibberifrons | reverse complement strand
GTGTGTGTGTGTGTGTGTGTGTGTGTGTGTGTGTGTGTGTGTGTGGCGTGTGTGTGTGTGTGTGTGTGTGTGTGTGTGTGTATATAGGGGTATGTATGTATGTGTTTCTTCATGCTTGTGTCCTCAGTTGTTGGCCTGTTTGGCTCTGATGGCGTTCTGTGTGACTGTGGACAGAGACGATCCCGTGATGCTGGCCGCCTCAACAATGTCGATGTCCTTGCAGGTCAGACATGCCATAAACTTCTGGCGAGAGGCGTTGCGTGCAAAGAAGAACTCATGGGACACTGCGGCCAGTACGGAGCCCATCACCGGGCCAAGCCAATAAACCTGCAGGTGGGCAAAACAGAAAAAATATATATATTATAATAGGATTTCTACAGAGACGGGGGAAAGTTCCACTTTTATCTTGAAGATGAATAAATGAGCATATCAGCTGAGCAATGTTTCTACTTATCAAGTGCTTATATACGGGCTGTTTATTTATTTTAAATACAACAATCTTGCATCCAAAAATGCTGAATTATTAGCAGCTTCGTGTTATGAAAGTATCAAAAGTATAATCTATTTTACTGTACTAAGATTAGTTTTATGACAACATGAATGTTTACATGCATACAAGCATGCCGATTCTGAAGCTCTCTCTCACCCAGTGGTTTTCCCATAGACCCGTGATGATGGCTGGACCCAGAGCGCGTGCAGGGTTCATACCGGCACCGGAGAAGCGCCCCTGACAGCAAAACAGCACAAATTAAGTCAAGAGTTATTTAAGTGCATCTCAAGGAAACTACAGAGGTCTGACAAAAGGTAGCTTCTGTTAGACAATTGTGTTTAGTATTCATGTAATTTCACAATATGAAACAACATTAAAGATTATGTATTGTAAAGATCGTTAAGATTGTTAATCAACATTTCAAGTAAAAACTGTTCAAATAAAAGAGTTTCTCTTGCTTTAATGAAAGTGGTTAAGTAACCTATAATGTTTTGCTGTTATTCATTACAAAGCAAGAATGTTCTGTTAACTTGTGTTTTTTATTGTTTTGTGGAACAATTTCTTAATTTATACACATTTTGAATAGAGTTAATGTATTGCTAATTATTCTGCATTAAGCTTTTCTTACCGCCATTAGCACTCCAACAGTGTGGGCTAATCCTATGGCGAGGTTTCCTGGTTCTGTGCTTTCCCTCCGTCGCTGATCCTCCACTGAGAACACGGTGAAAACCATCTGGAAGGTGCACAACACCTCCATGCCCAGAGCCTGGGCTGCATTCAGCTCTATGGGAACCTGAGGGAGGTCAAACAGGAAGGGAAGAATGAAAAGTCAGGAATGTTCGGAAAATAGGTAATTTCTGAAATTCTTTAAAAGGTAGCCAATTTATAATCTGTGGACTGACCCTGTTGACGAAGATGTCTGCAGTGGATTTGACTGGCAGGGCCAGGTAGAGGGCCCCGGCTCCTAAAGTGGCCCCCAAACACTGTGCAGCGATATAAACAACGGCCCTGAGAACATCCATCCTGCGAGTGGCCAACAGAGCCAGAGTCACTGCAGGGTTCACCTGATCAGAGAAAACAAACACTTATTACATGTTACTTGTTACTTGTTAGACGCTTTTATCCAAAGCGACTTACATACTCAATACTATGGACAATCCCCACAAGAGCAATTTGAGGTGAAGTGTCTTGCCCAGGGACACAACGACATGCTGACTGCCGTGCCCCTGATCTGAACATCATCGCCCTAACCACTGCGCCACACGCCCCCACGTATAAACCAATAGCAGCCAGGGGTGGAAAGTAAATGTACTCAGGTACTTTATGATGCTTTTTACATCAATTGAACTACATTTCAGAGGGAAAATATTGTACTTTTAGATGTACTTTTATACATTTTTACACAAGGAAAATACGTCATATTACAAGATTGTAAAATACAGAATAGCCACAGAATACCACCATAAACTGATTTCCCCTCGAACTTCTCAGATGGTTTCATTAAACCACTATTTCAATCTCAAAGAAGTCAAAGTATCCACAGTGTTGTTGTTTTTTCACGCAAAGAATAAAGAAAAAAACCAAGAATATGACAGATTAATGTTGCAGAACTTTGTTTGAATGTAATTCTTGCTGCAATTTATCTAGTGACCCTTCGGGGCGGCCAGCCACTAGACTGGTATACAAAATGTAAAATGCTACAACATTAACAAACTTATATCGTCATACATGATAGTAGGTCTCTAACATGAGTCGTAATGAGTGCTTGTACTCTAGATAATGTTGCTGTACTAAATTGTTGTTGATATTAAAGTATTTTTACACAGTGGTGTTGGTGCATTAACTTGAGTAAAGGATCTGAGTTAAACTGCTATGTCACCTACAGCAGAGAAAATCTATCAGAGGAAGAAAAACACCATTTTAAAATGTTTGAGACGTTCACCTGTGCCCCGCTTATTTCTCCAAAACAGTGTGACAGCGCAATAATTGCCACCCCTATTGCCACTGCTGGGTACAGGGTTCCCGTGGAGGCCTCTCCCGGGCCCGGCACAGAGGAGCCCAGCACAGTGCTCACTACGATCATGGTGCCGAGCAGCTCAGCAAGGATGGCGCACCAGAACTGCCGACTTCGTAGCTCCATGGAGAAAGGAGACATAAACAAAGGTGGCCTATATTTAGATCACCAAATGTATTTTTTCAAACTCTGACCAGAGCTTGGATTTATGATAAATAACTAATCGAAATATCACAAATTTGTTTGAATCTACTTTATAAGACAGACCTTCTACTGCTATAAAAGTGTAAGAAATGTCAAAGTGTATAAAAAGAAAATCAAGAGAATTATAAACATTCCTTATACTATCATTATATCAATAACAAAATAAGTCAACTCCTTGTCAGTATTTCAACTCTGGTACAAGTCGTCTACAAAAATGGTTTGAAATGCGTCACATTTACCGAAATATAACACATCCTAACATTCTGGCCTATAAGAAAGTCCTGGGGAAATTGAAAGTGCATTGAAATGGGAATACATAAAGGACTGCAACTAATTGGTTAAAGCAATGTTTTTTAGCTTATACAGTAGCTGCGTATTTGATTCAGGCTTCTGCCAAATCAAGGAGTATTTTGCAACACAGACAAGTATATAAAATGCTTACCTCACGCCACGTCATTTCAAACCCAAAAAGTATGTATTTTTCTGTGTATGTCCGTCTGTTTGTGTGCTTGTCCTTCTGCCTGTGTGTAGCTGTCAGGGTCTGAGGGCTTCAGGGTCTAAATCCCTCATTAACGTGTAGAGCCTGAGAGGTCCTTTGAAGAGGGTAGCCTCCCCTCTCTCTCAGTCTGTCTCTCCTCACCCTCTCCTTACCCCACACCAATCAAGTCTTCCTGTGCACACACACAAGGTTGCATGTATATAACACCCTAACTCTCCCAAAGCACCCCATTCTGCTGACCTTGAGCAATTTATACATCTTCCAAAGACCTGAAGTGTGATGTCCTTTAACCCTCCTTTTTCATCTCTGTCCACTTAATACCTGTGATGTACTGCTCCGGTCACCATGGGGATAAACTCTTTCATGATGCTGTTGCCATAGAGACTTATTATGATGCTGCATCAGTGCATGCTTTTAATTTCACTCTTTGATATCAGACAAATGCGCACCTTGTGAAGACGTTTGGTTTTACACACAGAATTCCCCTCTTTGAGTTCAAACTGATAACAGGCACCTCTGTGATGTGGGCAAGCAACAACTCACAGCTGCTTCTTAACATCTGGATATCGTTGTTTTAATTGACATATTTTTACACCATTTAATTTAATTAATCCTTTATTTTGTTGAGCACCATATACTGAGCAGGAACTACTGGAATAACTGGCTACAGGAACTTCCACACACAACCTTCATGTAGTCATCAGAGCACAACAGTTTTAAACAATGTTGTTGGACATGAACAAAATAATCGCCAAACATCATTTAAGCCCTAAGAGATTCAGAGTTTTCATAAGGGTTTTCCACAATTAAAAGGAGAGAGATTTATCCCCAACCCACTTAAAACAATATGTTGGCCGCAATAAAAGCCAACATAGTAATAACTTTAAATAAAAGTGTTGTGTATCTTACAAACAAAGCTGACAGAATAGTTAAAACCTACAACTTCCTGACTGGTCTTTCTGACCATAATCTTGTTCTTTTTGCCAGGAAACTCACAAAAAAGGTTCACAGCTAAAACCCCTGCCTTCGCTTCTCGCTTCATCCCCAAAAACCTGCAACAACGGTTTATGGAGGCAGTGAAAATGATTGATTGGGGGGACACTCTGTCCTCTGAAGACATTGGTGAAAACAGTAATCTGTTTATATCTAAATTGAACGATGCAATGTCTTCCTTTTCAAGAAGAGGGAACCTTAGGGATAGGAAGGAACATCATCTTCCCTGGCTGAATCTACAATGCAGGAATCTCATGAAATCTAGAGACCAACTATTAAAGCTATGAAATCCGGACTATCCACTGACAGACAGAAATTCACTCATGCTCGTAACAAGGTAACACAAACAATAAGACAGGCCAAAGCTAACTTTTTCATCAATATAATTGAAGGTGCGAAAGGTAACAGTAAAAACGTTTGGCAAATCCTAAATAAGCTATTAGGTAAACATAAGAAACAGGAAAATAATGTACTAGAATTAATAATCAATGATTCCCTGATAAAAGACCCTGCAGTGTTGGCCAGCTCACTCAATGAGTATTTCTTAAATAGTGCTTTGGACATCGCAAAGCTCTTCCCGCCATCTGAGGTCTCACCTAGCCGACTGTGGATACACATCCCATTTTTGACCTGGAGGAAATCACAGAGGTGTCACATCCTGGCCCTGGCTGATCGCCTCACTCCCTCACCTGTGTGTTTTCCTTCCCTGTTAATCACCTGCCTGGCCTCAATGAGCCTCAGCTGTCCCTAATCATTACTCCTCTCCTGTGTATAGTCTGTGCTGTTGCCTTGATCAGTGCCAGTTTGTCTTGTCTGTCTAGCAGGAAGTGCTCCAAGATACTTTCCTAACGTAAGCTATAGTTCTAGCTGTTTAGCGTTTGTACCAACTTAGTTGGTTGTTTTTCGTTGCTTCCAGTCTGTACATTTTTTTTATCTTTGCCTGTATTTTTTGCCTTTTGGATTAAACGCTTGACTAAAGACCTTTTTTGCCTGGTTGTGCTCTTGAGTCCTATTTTTGCTCGTGCCCGTACTTGTGTTTGATAAGAGGTTGAGGTAAAAAATATAATAGGGTTAAGAGGTTCTAAGGCTAGGGATGCAGATGATTTCGACACCAACTTTATAAAGACACATATCGACGGTCTAATAAAACCAATTAGTAAATCAGTACGAGGGAAGTTCCATCATCCTGGAAGGTGGCCACGGTGACACCGATTTTTAAATCTGGGGATAAGGCAATGATGTCCAATTACAGACCAATCAGCATCCTCCCCTGTGTGAGGATGAGAAATGGGTGTCAAAACTAATCACCAAACATTTAGATAAAGGTTTCGCTCCACTCCACCCAATGCAGTTTGGTTTCCGTGCTCACCACTCCACTGAGACAGCTAACTGTGTCTTTGTGGAAAAGGTTAAATCTATGTTGGACACGAGCCCATATGTAGGTGCTGTCTTCCTTGATCGCAGGAAGGCTTTTGACACTGTTGACCACCAAGTGCTCCTTACAAAGCTGACTTATTTCAATTTTTCGGCAGATTCAATACATTGGTTTAAGTCTTACTTATCGAACAGAAAACTGTGTGTTTTGGTCAACGGTGCCAAATCCCCCTACCTTGTGAACCCTGTTGGGGTTCCACAAGGTTCCATTCTTGGACCATTACTGTTTTCTCTGTACATTAATGACTTGCCTAATGTATGTCCTGAGTTGAATGTTCAAATGTATGGCGATGATGCGGTCATCTTTGTACACGGGAAAAACACAGAAATTATCTCATCCTGTCCCTCAAATGCATTGGATAAGGTTCAACACTGGCTGAACAACATTTGCTTACAGTTAAATGTAAAAAAGACAGTATGCATGATGTTCAGTAAACGACCAGTCAAAATCGAAGGATCCAACGTGTTTGACTTTTAAGAAACATATTAAATTATCCAATGCTATTAAATTCAACTTGCAAAATGTTAAACAAATCAGACCCCTCTTAACTGTCAATGCTGCAAAGTCATACCTCCACTGTATGATTCTATCCCACATTGAATACTGTTTTATAAACTGGTCGTTTGCTTGTTCCACAAACCTTAAAGGTCCCATGTCATGCTTTTCTGGTTATTACCTTGTGTGTTATGAAGGTTTTTATGCATGTAAACGGTCTGCAGAGTAAAAAAAACTCAAAGTACACCCTGTAGCGAGTACAACTCACAGAAAATACCTGTCTATGCTGCCTCAAAACGCCTCGTTGGAGATTTCTCTTTTTCCATTTGTTTCTTCCGGGAACCGTATGACGTCATGCGGTTCCCGGAACCAAAATGGACCAATCCGCGGAATTCCTCACACACCAGGAGGGGTGGGGACCTTTAGCGTAAATGTTCAACTAACAGGGAGTCCCCTGGTTGGTAATAGACGAGTTGGGATCGCGGAGAAATGCTCTCCGCAGACCCATTCTCACAGCGTTTATAAACCTTACTCAATATCAAGCCACACTTATTGTTTTTACTTCGGCTGTGAGTGTTTGTGTGTGCTCAGGATGAGTTTCGCGCTGTCTCGCTGTATCGCCGACCCGGAAACCACAGCTCACTGAGCAGCGAGCCTTGCAACGTTCTGACCAATCAGAGCACACTGGGCTCACAGGGAGGGGGAGGGGGGGGCAGGAGCTCCAACAAGCCGTTTAGGACAGAGAGTGAATACACATACTTTACAGAGATGCTGTATGAGAAACCAATGTGAGTTTGGGAAATTGCACAATATAAATCTATTTTAGTAGACCTCAACAATGGAATTATGATCAGTAGAAATGGCCATGACATGGGACCTTTAAACAAATAGAACAGCTGTACAAGAGAGCTATCAAGGTGTTTGACAGAAAGCCATATTCATACCACCACTGTACCATCCTTGAAAAACACCATTTCTTGAGCTTTGACCATTTTAAGTCTTTTAAAAGTATATGCTTTTTTAATAATCTTCTCTTGCACTTTATATGTCGTTGCTGCTATATTGTACTGCCATGTGGTAAATAATTGTGTATGCTGCTCTTGCTCTTTTTGCACATCATGTATTTTGTTTTTGCTATGTTTGTAAAATGTAATTTTCTTAAATGTTTTATGTGAGGGACTGCGGATGGAAATTAGCTTAAAGCTAAATCTGGCACTGTTACGCTTGATACATTTGAATGTTTTAAGTGTTCATTATTATTGTGCATTGTCCCTGCCAAATAACCGATTAAATAAATAAATAAATAAAGAATCCAGAAAACTTGTTGTCATAAAGTGGGCTGGGGAGCAGATGAGGTCCATCTAGTGGTTACTTTTTATCAAATTGCTGAGAATAATCGAACACATATTCACTCCTTAAGACCAGGTACTTAGCTTAGCTTCAGTAAGTATTTTCCACTTGAGACAATTTGGAGAAGCTCCTGTTGTACATTTACTATAATTATATAGAGATATGTTGACATTGTGTACAATTATATATGGTCTGCAGCAGAATAGGAGCCGGTGACATGATGTGGAGATGCTTGGAGATTGATCTGATTCCTCTGACCTTACGGGCATCAGGGACCCTCACTCTGTCAGACAGAGTCCAGAATGAACTGGTTGGTTGTGGGTGGGGGGGTGCCCCATTATGCCGTGGATTACCCCCTCCTCTCCACGGCAACTGTTAAACTGTTATCCCCCCTTTTGTGGGGCTAAGCCCGACTGTGTAGTGGGGCGGGGGGCGGGGGCACACTGGAACCCGCTGGCGTGGGGAGTTTTGAGCCCCCACCGCCCAGAATGCTGACACTGACATAATTTCACACACACACACACACACACACACACACACACACACACACACACACACACACACAAAGTGCCAGCTCAGGGATTTGAATAAGCGATAGAGGGCAACGAGACGGAGAGAAGAATTTAAACACACTATATATGTTTTCTATATCCATCTTTTTATCCCTATACATTTGTTTGTATATACTATGTACATTTAAGTGTTAAAATAAAGTGTGTGAATGTGTTGTTCCTGAGTCTCTGCCCTGTAGAGCAGCTGGGGGTGATGGCAGGAGGTTCCCAGCAGCATGTGCCTCAGACAGGACCCTCCACGGAGCTGCAGAGCCCCGCCCAAACACTTCAGCACTTTTCCATCATGGTTAAAGGGTGTTTTACACTTGTGTGATATATTTCATGTGGCTGTGCTTATGTTGCATACATGTAGATATGTTTTAAAAGAGTCACCTTTTCATGAGTATGCTGGTCAACATAGACATATACCAAGAGTTATTTTGGTATAGTATGTCAAAATGTCATGGTATAGTTCGTTTTTTTGACATATACCAAGAGTTATTTTGAAGTACTATATCATGACTTTATTCAACATACTAAACTTTGACTTGTTTCAACGTGCTATACTTTTTTTACATATTTGTATACAATCTTTTTTTTACAACATACTTGATGTTCAACATGCTATGGTATGACTTTTTAGTCATGTACGATACCATGCCTTTTTATCCGACATACTATACTATTCCTTTAGTCTAACTACTTTAGTATGAATTTTTAACCTGCTGTATTTAAATGTTTCCATTTGACTTTTTTGACATAATATACCATGACTTTATTCAACATACTAAACTGTGAGGTGTTTCAACATGCTGTACTATACCTTTTTTTACATATTGTAATACAATCTTGTTTGATGTTATTACTTTTTTTCAACATGCTATGACTTTTTAGTCATGTGCCATGCCTTTGTTTCAGACCGCTGAGGCACTAGTTAGCAGATCTTACGCAGGGTGTTTCAAGACACACAAAGGAAAGCCATAGGAACGGCTTAAGGAAAAGAGATATAGGAAACCTGTTCATTGTATTTTGTTATTGGAATAAAATGCACAACGGAGAATCTTGTCTGGACCTGGATCATTGCCCTGCGTAAGATCTGCTAACTGCCTCAGCGGCTGTATTATTTTAAGTGAATTATCTGTTTTAGTTCTATATGATTTTGGCCGCTACACTATACTACTCCTTTATTTGAACTATAGTATGAATTTTTTACCTGCTGTATTTAAATGTTTCCATTTTAGTTTTTTCAACAGATTATACTAGGAGTTGTTACGACATACTTAACCATGACGTACATTCAACATACTATAATATTACTTATTTTGACAGACTAATGTAAATCTCTTTTTAGACATGCTTGTCACAGCCTGACCCTGTATTGCCTCTCTTCCACCATGGTGTGTTTCCCTCCCTGATGATTACCTGCTTTGCCCTGGCTGGTTTCTCCTGTCCCTAATCATCCCTCCACCCTTGGGTATAGTCTGTGCTGTTCCCTTGTTATTGCCAGTTCGTATTGTCTGTTGAATAGTAAGCATCCCAGGTAGTATGTCGTAAATAGTCTTAGTAGCCTATAGAACAGTGCTTCTCCAACTTTTTTCAGTAATGTACCCCCTTTGAAAAAGATTCTCAGCCAAGTACCCCCTGACAGACACTGAACATTTTTGATCGAAAAAGCCTATATACATAATTACAATATAGTGATGTTCCCTCAGTGTGTGATTTATTAACTCCTTCGTGCATGCATTACAACAATATTTTCATCTTCATGCATGAAAAGAAATAACATAACATAACATTTTTATAAAACAGATTTTTCCAAGGAGTTTTTCAATTTAAGTAATATGTTTAACAAACCAATGAACAAAATGATATATTGTGAAAAACTATAAAATACAATACACACATTTGACATGTTTATATGAGGACCCCCTTGGTGGTTCTAGGAATATTTTTATATACATTTGTGTTTTCTATTTAACTTATTGTACTAAGATTATTTTTTTAATCATGCATGGTATTTTTTTAATTAACCTTTTTTTTTTTTATCTCACGTACCCCGTGCAGTACCCCAACGTACCCCCAGGGGTCCGCGTACCCCCATTTGAGAATCACTGCAGAATGTTGAAAAAAATCGTAGTATGTCAAAAAGAAAGGTAATGGTATTGTAAAGTCACATGGAAACATTTAAAAGTTAAAAATTCATACTATGTCAAAGTATAGTATGTTCTAAAAAGAAAAAAGATCTACATCTATTCAATAGAGCCTTTCCCTAGACCTTTTATTTATTACCACCCTTTTATTTTATTTTTTATTGTTTGTTTTTACTGCTTTTTATTAATTCTACCGTGTTGTGTAATGTTTTTATACTGTTCATGCTCACTGCTTGTACTTCGGGATTTGAAGTCAAATATGAAGTGCTTTATAAATGAAACCCATTATTATTATTATCAAATTCTACTAAATATAGAGAAAATAGAGAAAACAAACGTTGAAGAACTTTTTTACTTTAATATAGAGTAAAAAAGCTTTATTTGTTACGTGACATCTTTATTATTGAACCGACGTATGACTGAATAGTATCCTAATCACTATATAAAGTGAATCAAATGGCAGTCATATTTTCTGTTTTGGTAACCAAAGACCAACTGTAAATTGCTCATTGCCTGAATGCACTAATGAGCAATTTAGAGTTGCGATACTTCCTAACCTGCATGTTTTACTGACGGAAGAAACGCAAAGTAAAAAGAGACACATGGAGAATGCAGAGAAAAAGATTCAGATATAAGGCCAAAGAGAAAAATACTCTCTACTAGATGTGGTTTTTATTCAACTCACAGTACATTCTACAGATGCACACGTGTTACATCACCTTAATACAACAGAGTCTTGTAATACCTCCTCTTAAAAATGATGAATTGGTCCTAAAAATATAAAGGAACAAATTTAAAGTCACCAAAACTGTACATTATTAAAAATTCACTTGACACCACGTTTGGTTTTCTAGTCTTTTTTTTTTTTTTTTTGAAAAAACGTCTGTCCCTTTAAGTGTAATAAGGAACGTTAAAAGTTGAATTTTCCTATCAATGGATTTAAACTCAGTGTATGAAACAAATTTAAATAAAACCCAGACTGTGGAGTCGTCCTGTCGCCTTCATAGCACACCATCCATGCCGCACAACATCGTACATATTGGCCCTTGTACAGCAAGAAATAAAAACCAATAAAAATGAATGCAAGATTTTAAAAAAAAACAAAAAAAACAAGCAGGAATGTGCCCAGTCATTTGCATTTTAAGATCTAGAGGATTTTATCCTCGCACAGATCAAACCGATCAGATTAAATACAGACAAACAGAAGAAAATAATGAACATGGATCAGCTGCTCAAATATGGGTTTGAAGCTGCAAACACCAACCTGTCTTGGTTCAGTTTTATACTCTAAAAGAACAAAATTGCATCATTTAGATGTATAGTCTTTCAAACACATCTTGTGATAAATTACTTTTAACAAGAGGGACAGTGAAATATAAGCATAGAATGACTAACCAACACCAATACAAATCCCCGTTTTAGAAACCAGTGTCTTTCACACAGCAGCAGAAAGTGGGTATGTGTGTGAAATTGTGTGCATGATATAGTGTGTGTTGTGAAACGTGTGAATGTGGGGCGTGCAAGACTTTAAGTGGAGGTTATACAACGTCTACTTGTCCATTAACAGATTCCTTTTAGTTTAACTGGCCTTTTTCAGAAATCATCTAGACATCTCTATAAGGTAATCTGTACACATTCACTACACGCTATTGCTATTAAATAATCCCAGCTATTGTAATCTGTATATATATTTATATATAGAATATATAAAAAAAATATATTGAGCAAAAACTTCTAGGCATAAAACCACGTTACATTACATTTCCATTGAACAGGTAATAAATGGCCCGAGCTCAGTGAAGAGTTTTGATCCATTTTGTCGTCGAGCGGTGCTTAGCAGGTCGGCTGCAATAGCGTGAGCAGTCCCTGACCCTGAGAAGAGCCCGAGGGCCAAAACACCTGGGGCCCGAGACCGTCACCACTGCACAAGCTGGGCCTGACCGAAGGCCTCGCTACGACATGGGGCTTGTGAAAGGACGTGACAGGAGAACGCAAACACGTGATGATGTGCTGAAGTGAAGATGAAGACAAGCGAGAGACATATTCTCACTCAGTGCGGGGGGGAATGGATACAAGTTTAAGAGAGTTCAGCTGTGGGCCTGGGAAATGTTAGGCCGGTAGAGAAACCGATAACAGACAAATAGCCAAAATCTATACATATATACCTATACATGAGTACACATAGCTGGAAGCACCTCCAGACAGTCTTAATGGAGAGGGTGTGACGGCACCAACAGTTTAACAGCCCACCATCGGGGGGGGGGGTTCTATTTGTCCTTATTTGAGTAGAACTCCGCCCAGCGGCTCTCAAAGAATCGCCTCGTGGCATGTCCAGCCGTCCCCACCTCCGACGAGTCCTCGTTGAACAACTCACAGTTGTTGAAGACGAGATGAGCGTCCGCCGCAAACTCCTCACAGCTGCAGTACCTGAGGCAGAGACGGAGGGGGGAGGAAGGATGAGCATGTTTCAGTAGAGCCGACACCTTTTAGTTCACACGTTTGTTTTTATTCTTGCCGACTGACTTTTTTCCAAGAAAATGATTATTGCATCACTGGTAAAAAACAAGATTCAAAGTGTTTTGCATTATTCTTTGTGGAGGAACTCGGTTTTAAAGATGTCATTAAAATCAGCTTATCAATAGTCACGAAATCACATGAACCTTATGGACAAAGTGATACATTAAAAAAACGTATTACATGGCTTAGTTGAATACTCTATGGTCAATTCAGAACACGTGACACGTTGTTAATCCAGAACAGACAGACCGCTGTCAAGGACTTATTGACCGTTGTTAAGGACAGTCACATCTGCACAAAGAATTCCGTTCGATTTAACTGTATACAGTTTGGCTGAAAAGCAAACTGCATGCAGTTTGCTTTTCTAACTGACAAGACAAGAGCGACAAGAAAACAGAGGAGAAGTAACGGGCAGAAACCCTCCTTTTTACGCAGCGGTCCAGACAGACATCAAACGGCGACACATATTCAGTTGCCGGTTGCCAGTTACTTTGGCATTCGGGCAGGGATATCTAGATACTTTCCAAGGTTTGACATCATGAATTGTGCTACTTTTAAAAGCAAGCAGCGATGTTTTCAAATCTGTCATCAAAAAGCTCCTCAAAAACGCTATCGAAGCAGTTCCTGCCGTCGCTACGTTAGTTCAAACAGTAACAACGGACTATTTTTCTTAGCGGATGCATGTCAATTTAAATCAATACATACAACTATTTTTTAAATCAATAAAATCATTTTCTAAATCCGCAAAAGCATTTCAATTAATATTGGGAGTCATATCGTTACTTTGTTGAGAATGTGGCCGTGTAATAAACGGGATAATGTGCAGCGACTTGGTCATTATGGGGATCTAGATCGAGCTTCGCGTCGGGCTCCTGATCAGCCTGTCGGTGTTATTTTCCCCATAATGACCGCGTCGCTGCACATTATCCCTTACATAACACGTAATTCGTGGCACAATTCAAACGGGATCGAAAGATAAGTTTTCTTTCTCCATTGACTTCAATACATACTTTTTCCGAAATAAGGTCCCATGGGTCGGAAGTAGATGGGCGGGACTTCGCCTCTCTATAAACAACGTAGTGGTGAAACTTACATTCCCTGTAGCAGCTTCTCTCTCATGGTGAAGAAGTCCATGGGGGTCTTGACGATGCGGCGGTACCCTGGCACCAGACGAGGGTTGACGGGTTCAAGGAACGGCCAGGCATCAGCGTGAGCCTCCATCTCCATTAGAATGATCCTGGCAGGAAATAAAAAGAATTAACACAAATCCATCACAATATAACTGTCAGAACGAATGTCACCCCGCAGACTTAAAAATGACTTTCAAAGCCGGATGCGTAAAATGAATAAAGATCATTGTGCATGCAGGAAGCTCCACAGCACTCACTCGCAGAAGGTGAGGTCGGGCTGGTTTCGGGTCGTCATGCGGCGACGTTTAGCGGCGCTTCCTTCCCCGGACGGGCGGGAAGACGAGGAGGAGGGGGGCGTCACGGTCTCCTTGAATCGTGTCGCCATGCCGTCCCTGGAGCGCCGTGTTGTTCTCTCATCTTCAGAGCTTTCGTCTTCATATCTCCTCTTCTTCAGCCTCAATCTCTTTTTGGACGAGCGCGGTGACTCACTCTCCTCCTGAGAGACAGAGCGGATAATGGATCAGAAATGGATCAAAAACTGATATATCTCACAATGTTCCGGCATGTTTTCATATATTTTGATCAGTTTCATGACTCTGTAGCACCAGACAAACACTAATGGCGCATTTCCACTACAGCGCGGAGCCGTGCCCGGCCTGTTTTTGGTTGCGTTTCCACTAGGCGTAGCTCCGGCTAGCGGGTACTTTTTCAGTTTTCTGGCTCGAAAAAAATCGAGGTTCTTTCCGGGCCAACAACCGGGCTGAGTATGCTAAACTAGTGAGAGAATCGCTGGCAACTACAACAAGATGAACATATGTTACCGTGATTTAATTATACACGTTTCAAAATGATGCCGAAGTAACAACATACTGATACCAGTTAGTAAAAACCATGACTTAATGCTTTGACAAGTCTGCAGACAGACGGCAGGCGGAAAACCTTTTAAAATGCGTGTTTTCTGAATGGAGATCGGCTAAGCTAACGTTGTATATGCTCCGACCGTCCACACTCACAACAACGGCCTATACAGACGTAAATAAACCAGCGACTGTATTCGCCATGACACAGACAGTCTGTGGTTTGTACTTGTTTAACTTTTGTCTAGTTTCTGAACAGACATGAGGAGCTGTGAGCTCTGAGTGCTAACAGCTAACGGCTGATGTTGGTTTTGTGTTTCGCATTGAAGATGACGTCACGGCTCCGCCTACACTGCGTTACTATAGTTACTGCCCCAGTTCATAAACTGTAATGGAAACGCAGCATAAAGTGAGCCTGGCCTACCCAGGCCTAACTATACCGTACTAAGCCGTGCAAGGCCCTGCAGTGGAAATGCGCCATTAGATACCAAGGGAAATGTCTTACAAGTCAAAACCTTATATAATAAACTAATTTCTGGTTAGTTACCCTAACCCGATGCAGCACAAAACAAAATACCT
The DNA here is from genome assembly GCA_943591055.1 of Gobionotothen gibberifrons. Classification (NCBI taxonomy): domain Eukaryota; kingdom Metazoa; phylum Chordata; class Actinopteri; order Perciformes; family Nototheniidae; genus Gobionotothen; species Gobionotothen gibberifrons. Next base: position 1,267,998 of record CALSBZ010046817.1, on the reverse strand, counting down.
GGAAGGACACAATTGCTACAAAATGCTTTTAGATTTTTCATAAAGCCTAATTTGTGCTGCAAGTTATTTTATTATTTTCGTATACGTATCACAGGATGGTTCTGACCTGGGCAACGCAGTGAGGACAAAACCAGTCTCCCTCGGGCACCTGGGTGATCTTGGGCTTCAGGCAGTACATGTGGCAGCCTCGATCACAGCCGTCACACAGCAACAGGCAATCATCGTTGTCTCCCTTCCTGCAGACCTGGCAATTCTGGATAACAAGCATGTGCTTATTAGGATGACAACAAATGTCAGTTTGGTTATTTCTTGTGTTATGTTGTGCCCTGTGCTCCCTAAAAAAGCAAGTCACCGGAAGTCCAAGTACTAAATATCTTGGGAGGAAATGTTTCTTACCACTTTAGTCACAGATCTCTCCCAAGCAATGGCCTTCTCCAGCTGAACTATACACAGACAGACCTGGGGGGCGCTGCGGCAGCGATCCAGAGCCTGTCGCCATGTTCGTAGTCGAGACGTGATCTCACTTTCCAAACTGAAGCAGAAGAGAATCAGAAACAGGTTTATTACCAGGTAGGTTGACACGTGCGAGGAATCGGACTTGGTGTTGTGGTGCATACATAAAAGTCAAACTAAAAAGTAAAATAAAGATAGAAAACTATTTTACATTACAAAATATAGCAGTATTTACATTGAATCAAAATCAGAACATATGTTAAAAACATAAGACCAACCAATCTTCTCCCCTGAACCGTAAATATAAGCCTGTTCTTCTCACCTGAAGACGTCCATGGGATGCTCTTCTCCCGGGGTCGGGGTGAGAGGAGCGAGGCGCATCACCTCGGCGATGTTCCACAGCGGCTCCTTCAGGTAGCGCCGCTCAATATTTCGCTCCAGGTTGGCCAACCGCAGCACGGCCAAGTCCACGGCATGCGTGCCGAAACGAGGAAGGCCGGACCACTCCTTCTTAGTTCGAATAATCCAGTCATCACGTGGGTCGGCTTCGTGTTCAAAGTACTGGAGATCATCACGTGTGGAGTCTGGCTCTGGGATTGTGTACGGCTTAAAAAGAAAACAGCGAGAGTTTGAGTATTAGTCAAAGTTAAATAAACATAATTTCTGTTTAATGTAGAGAGTTTGTAGGATTTATTTTATCAAGTATTTTAATATTTACCTCAAATTCTGGCAATTTTGTCTCTGCGTTGGGTTCAGCTTCGGTCACTGCACCTTCAGGTAGAGCCTGGAAGAACAGCAAAAGCAGATATGAGCTTTTACTGCCACTCAGATGTAGTTGTACTGTTGTGAATGAGACCCTCTATCCTCTTAGCACACATGTCAGTTTATACAAATTGTCACTGTATGGGTGGAAAATGGCTCAACACGCCATCTAGTGTTTACAATCAGCCATGAAGCTTGCAAGGCAAATGCTGACAAGAGCAGTTGGTACATATCCATGTCAGGATATGTATATACAAAACATTATGCAAACGCCTCTGCCTCTTTTTTGTATTTTTCAGAGGTGACATAAACTTTTGCAACCATTCCTTGCTGGTTTCCATTAATTAAAAAGTGTGCTATATCAGGGTTTATGCAGGAATCCTGAAGTCAAATGTAATACCTTTTTTAAGACCCTTTCCATACATTTTAAGACCTCATCGCCACTTTGAGTTTTAACCGGTTACCTTGGCGACACACTTTACCTCACATTGACTATATACAGTATTGATTGTCCTTCCTCCTTATCTTCCAATCATTTGGACGCAAACTTGCATTTCCCCATAACGATGTTGCTTAGCAACCGGCGTAAACGGACCTTCGCGCACTATCAAGCAGTGAGCGTGCGATGTCCTGTTCAGATGGCGTCAAACCCAACGGGATGCCATAAATAAAACTACACAGAATCACACTACACACCTACACAATGATTACATTCAGGCACACTGTTGAATACAACCTCTTCGGACAATTTATATACTTATTGAAAACAAGCTACAAAATGTAATACCTTGGAAAATGCCGTTTTTTTAATAGCCTTCATTTTCGCTAAATTGATTTATCAACTTTCAATACTTTTTAACCCCGCGGACACCCTGTTTATGCCGGTCCCAGTAGTGTCTCAGCTGTAGCATCACTCACCTTCAGTAAGAGGTCAGCTGCCATGACCCGCTGCTCCAGGTCCTCCACCCACTGGAGGGCATTGATGTCGGTGACCATTGCTTTCTCCTGAACTTGCCAGGGCTGCTGCAGAGTCTCCAAGAGAACATCCTTCTCATCTACCTTCGACTCAAATATAGGGTCTGGACGAAAGGAACGCAACAACAGTTTTAAGGAGATCCCAGGGACACATGGGACACATGGGGAGGGGAAAAGGACAAAGCCTAGATGATGTCATGTATTAATTACAACCCATTTGCCACACTCACCGTTGATTGGTTTGGTGCATAGCTCGGCTAAGTGCTCCATTTGTTTGGCCAAATGCTTGTGGAGCACCTTCTCCCTGACGCCTCTTGGATGGAGAGCCTGTAAGATGCTCTGCAGTTCCTCTGGATCCTTAATCCACCACCAGCCACGCACCATAGCTAAACAAAAACAAAAATATATATACACACACATTACAAACAAGACAGACACACAATAACTATGACACTAAATGTCATCTCTGAACAGTTTTATTGTTTAGGAAATGTTAAATGTAGTAGCAGTCGGTAGTATTTTAATTACTGATATACAACTATATTATAAATTAATCATTTGACGTATATTATGTTAGAAAACATTGCAATATGTCAACCAAGTTGCTCAAAGTTCAAGCTAATGTCTTTAAACGTCTTGTTTTCTCATTCTAAAACCCAAGATAATCAGTTTAATATGAAATAAAAAACTCCATTATGAGAGGCTGAAAGAGCATTTAGTGCACATTTCGTACCAAAAATATAAATAAAGATCACTTTATCGATTAATAAATTACCAAAATAGATAAAAAAATTACTTATATTTACTTATTATTAAAATTACTTTAGCATGCTCATCATTTAAACTCACGTTAAAAGAGTTTAAAGGAAAAAGAACATCGGTAAGACTTTATATTCAGATGCTACTCACATGCTGGTATGGGCTTGGCCACCAGTTGTGTGAAGTACTGCTGCTCGATCTCCTGGAACACGGAGTTGGAGGGACGGCCGCGGCGTTTGGCTGCAGCCCCCCTCGGCCCCCTGCGGGCAGGACTGCTGCCTCTGCTCCCTCTCCTCCGCCTGCGACCGGGCCTGGGGGGGGTCGTTGGACCGGGCTTGGCAGGAGGGATGGGAGCTGAAAGAGGCTGAGAGAGGGGGGGTGCTGCGGAAGGAACATCGGAAGCAGGTAGTGTGGGGGCAGCGTCCTGTGGTGTTGCCGGGGTGACTGGGTCAGCAGGGGTCAGTCCAGGCAGGAGAGGGTCCGGCTGAGGAGTCGGGAGAGTTCATATATTTATTTAAAGACCACAAACAAAATCCCTCTGCCTCATTGTATTTAAATATTTAAAAACACGACCGCTACTACTATGCATACGTGTCCTATGTATATAGTATCAGAAGTTTATATATTTGTTGTTAGTCTATTATAGTGTATTCTAAATTATGACTTTATATAATCTATAGATACTGTAATAATATACATCTTTATATTGTTTCTATGTATATAATTAAGTTTATTTATTACTTTGTACTCATGTGCAATGCCTGATAACCTGCTGCCGCTGTCACAAAATAATTTCCCAAGTTGGATTTAATAAAGTACATCTAACCATCTATGTATCTATCCATCTATGCATTCTTAAAGCATTTATAATTATGAATGTGAACGCAAACCTTCAGGAGTGGAGCAGTGAGTTGTGGCAGAGCACTCAGGGTCTGAGGGAGGGGTTTAGGCGGTGAGCTGGGGGTCTGCGGCTCTGTCAGAGAGTTGTCGTCGCACGGTTGTTTGGGAAGCAGGTTGAACCACTGTCCCTGTTTCTCCGCCATCTCCTTCACCGTCTCCTCCGGTCGATGACCCTCCGGAGCGTCTCCCGGTGCGCCGTTGGTCACTCCGTCCTGAGATAGGTTGAGCCAGCTCTTGAAAGCCGCCTGCGTGAGGTCATGTGTGCCACCGCTTGGCGATCCCGGTCCTTCTTCCCCCCCCGACCTGGCGCTGCTGCTTCGACGCCGCCGGCGGATCTTCGCCGTGCGGAGGTGAAGCTCCACTTCGGGTTTGATTTTGCGCGGGCGTCCTCGTCCTCTTGGCATGCTCATGAGGGACGCCGTGCCGGGGAGCGCGTCCTCCTCTGGAGACGACGAGGTCTGGGCGTGGGCAGCAGCGGAGGAAGGAGAAGAAGGAAGAGTAGGAGGGGGAGATGTAGGCATGGAGGTCTCCTCAACTTTGGGCTCCTTTTTGAGGAAGTTGACGGGAACCTCGGCCACAAGGACATCTCCAGAAGCTACATGATAGAAAGATAACTCAGTTTAGAAGAAGTTTTCAAATGATAAGATAAGATGAACCTTTATTAATCCCCGAGGGGAAATTCAGTTGTACAAAGCAGCAACAGGGTAAGCGTGAAAAAAACAGTCCAGCAAAGATTCACACAGATCAATAAAATCAGAAATAAATAATAATAAAAAATAAGATGAAGAAAAAAATAATAATGATAATAATAATAAAAGACTATGAAAATAGGAGATGAATAAAAATAAGAGTAAAATAACTGTCAGCATATATACATATAATACAAATGCAAGTCATAAGATCTCTTTTAGATTTGAGACTCACTCAACAGCTCCTCTGGCCCCTCGACCAGAACTCCTCCGAGGTGAGGGAGCGCCAAGTATCTACGCTGGTAGCGGTCCTGGCCCAGCAGCACGGCCCGCATGGAGTGAGAAGACTGCAGCAGCTTCTTACGGAAAAATGCTTGCCGCTGTGGAGATCCAAAAGCAGAGGAATATTTAATATAAAAGCGGCACGAATGTTTAAAGAACTGCGTCTGTGTTGCGTCAGGCTTTACCTTGGCTAGCTTATCGATCTGCCTTTCGAGCTCTGGAATGCTGGCAGTGGTAGGGCTCTCACTCTGTAATAGAATAGATAAACATTTAATAATCGGAAAGACTAAACTCTTATACTGAGCAATCACAACAGCAGATACTCACATCACTGATTTTGGGCTCTTCTTTGCGTGCGCGGCGGTTGCTTCTCTCCGAGGCTGGACCACCCTCCTCCAGACTGAGGGTCTCTTCCTCGGCCACTCTGGCACTGCGCCTCCTCTCCTCAAAGCACAGCTCTTCCTCCGAGCGTCCTGTCCGACGAGCTAGTGCTGCCTTCAGTCTGCAAGGGAGAACACAATCAGGATCAACATGTCCTTCAACTACAGAAAATATCTAATAAGTAATCTGGGATTTTTTTCTGTTTTAAAATTTTACTTACTTCCGCAGCTTCCCCTCAATGATCCACTTGTTCTTCCTGTATGTTGCCATGTTTTCTAATGTGTTGTCAATGTCACTGAAATGTAAAATGCAGACATTAATGAAGCAACAGACATGTGGCATTAACAGATATAGGATCCATACCACCCAGGTAACAAGCACTTTGTACGGCTGCGCTCAGGCAGGCGCTTCTGTACCATGTCTTCCCGGACAAACAGACTCAAATACAGTTTTTTTCCCAGGGCCATATGTGCACTAAACGCTGCTAATATTTAAATTATATAAGCCTTCCGTGCAATAGGAGGGGAATCGTGCAATTTAATTGATTATTTATTTATGTACATATTCCCTCTCATGTCTATTTAAGTCCCATTTCTTGTTTTTATAGTGTCTTGTTGTTTTTATATTGTCTTGTTGTTGTGTTTTGGCACCTTGAGTTCACTGTAATTTCGTTGTACCTGTACAATGACAAATTAAAGATCTATCTATCTATCTATCTATTTGTATCTACAGTAAATCCTACAGCACTTGTAATAAGTGTTTGTTCTGACCTTATCACAATGTTGCTGCTGTTGAGCTCGTCCACCAGGAACCCCAGGATGGACGCCTTGGTGTCAGGGGTCAGGGCGTGAAAGGTTTTGGTCCTCAGTGTGTCGCACACTTCTGTCTCATAACCATGAGCTTCCAAAAAGACGCGAAGCACTTCTGAGACTGTGCTGCGCGTCAGCTTCAAATCAACCAGCTTCTCCCCGAGGATCTTTACCGACTAAAAGATTAAAAATAAGCTGTTGATTAAAAAAAAGGTCCACCACTCTTCATGTGATGTAATACATAAACAAAGGAGAAAATACTCATCACTCACTTGATAGAATGACGGCAGGCCTGGATCATGGAGCGCCGCCTCCATCAGCTTTATGACTAGGTCCTGGAACTCTCCGTGGCTGTCGCCCAGGCCTAAGAGCCCCTCCTGCAGGGTAGCAAGGCTGGGGATGTCCTTGGGTATATTGAGACCGATCAACTTCCCATAGCCATGTAGGAACTCAACCACAGCCAGGCAGTGTGCAAAAGCTTTTCCAGAAAGAACCAAACCCGGGATACGGGACAGCTCTGGCAGCGGCTGATGGAGACAAAGTTCAAAGTTCATAAGTACAATCGTTTCAATCACATTGCTAATAAAGTACAGGGTTCATACACTTTTTCACCAAGGATTTTCAATGACTTTTCCATGACTGTTACCTAATTTTCCATGACCAAAAACATTACTCTGTCTCAGCGGTACCACTGAAAATGGTTTATTTTAACATGGAACAGGAAAATAAGGTCTTCATATGAAACATGGTGTGCCTATCTAAAACAAATCAAATCGGCTTACTAGCTTCTACACGCTAAAGCAACTCAAATCTCTCACCAGCAAAATACCTCGTCAGTTAAATGCCATTTTACGTTTCATTACTATACGATACAGTATGTATTATCATTATAGTATTACTATTTCGGCAATAGATCAAATATAAATTATATTTGATGCAACTTTAGTTACATTTCCATGACTTTTCCAAAACCTTGGGAAACATATTGTTTTCCATAACCTTTCCAGGGCCTGGAATTTGCATTTTGAATTTCCATGACTTTTCCAGGCAAGTAGAATAAGGTAAACACAAAACTCACTTTGTGGTCAGTGAGACACATGTCTTCTGTGGGCTTCTTCAGTTCGTCTGCGATGATCTGCTGCCTCTTCCTCTCCTCCAGACGTCTCTGGACCTGCACCCTCCTCTCGGCTGCCCTCTTCACTGCCTGCGCCTTCTGAGCCGCCGCCTCAGCCTCTGCCTGGGCTTTAGCCAGAGCCTTGGCTTTACTCCGAGCACCCAGCACTCTCTTACCCTGCGCTATCCGCTCCTCGTCGGTCTGCTGCACTCGCGGAGGAGCCTCCACTTTGGCTGACCTCCTGCGGCCGGGCTTCTTGGGCACTGCAGCAGACCCTGGGGCTGGCAGAGGGGCTGTGGGGTCTGATGAGTCAGCCTTCAGCTCCAAGTCCTTGCCTGCTTGCTCGAGCTGAACCCACACATTAAAAGAGAGAACAGGTTGAGGTGAGGAAGAGATGGTGCAGAGGAAAATGCTGATAGATCATTTTGTGTTGAATCTTTGTCTGTACCTTGGCTTTCTTTTTTTCCGCTTTCATCTTCTTAATCTTCGTATCCTCCCTCTTCCTCAATCGTGCCTAATAAAATAAACAGCAACAACAAATTTAGGGTAAAATGTCAACACAAGAATTAACCCTTAGATGCATAAGGTGAGGTGATTTTCTTGAACTATCTTTGTAATTAAAAATTGTTATCATTTCATATTCCAGCTATTCCTCAAAAAACATGTTTTGGATATCATGCCATTCAAATGTTTAATTTACATTTTAAGAAATTAGTCGTTTTTGTATTTCTACCCCAAGCTTCCATAAGTGGGTCAAAAATGTGGGTCCTCTGGGAACCTTTGATTCTTATCACCTGTTGCTGTCAGGAATACATTCACTGTAGGACACACAGACGACATCACAAGTGACACCTCTTAGGAAGATTATTTTACAAAGCAAGATCTGATACCCGTCAGTATAATAATAATACATTATATTTTTATAGGGCTTTTCAAGGACTCAAAATCGCTTTACAATATAAGGGAAGGTTAGGGTGGGGGGTGTAGGACTATCAAACTTGATCAACCGGCATGGATTGATGGGGGGTGGGCTCTATGAGTAGACAAAGGAGAAGAGATGGGTTTTGAAAAGGGACTGGAATACTGTGAGGGTGTCAGAATAGCGGAGATCTTTGCATCAATATGTTCAAAACTTTTTTTTTTTCAAAATGTAAAACAAATGTCTAAAATTATAAATAGTGAAAAATTAAATATAATATATTTCTAGTGTGAACCAAAAGGTGATTTTTCTTAACCAAAATGACAAAGACATTATTCTAATACGAGTCTTTTTTGACCCAGTCATGGAAGAGTGTAGGGTCCAGTCACTCGGGCATCTAAGGGTTAAACAAACAACTTCATATACTAAATGAAATACCTTTTTCTTCATTTTCTTTTTGATTTTTGCAATTTTCTCCTTTTCCTCCTCCGTGAGAGCTTCTAGAAAACACAAACACAAACAGTCAGCTACAGTACAAACAAATTACAACGGTAAATGTGAGAAGTATTAATAAATAAATGATAAATATAAATATAAACATATCCCTGTACACTAATGCTTCTTCCAGTTTACATTCACTCACCCTTGGCCTCAAGTCGATTCAAAAGCTTGGCGTCAACTTTGCTGAGGAGGTCGATCATCTTGGGTTTGGGGGGTCGACCCGGGCGACGGGCCAGCCCCCCCTTTATGACCCGGACCCTGCGAGGCGTCTCCTTGTCAGGGTTTGGAGGTCGACCCCGGCGGCCAGTGATGGCCATGATCATCGAGGGAACCTCCTCATTGGCCAAGACGACCCACTGTTTACCCTGTAACATATCAGAGAGCATGATGAGTCCCCCTCTACCCATTTTAGAATTCATGATACAAGGTATTTTCGAAGTGTGAATGATTTGACTTTTGTCTTTAAAAAAATGGGTATTTTAGGAGAGAAAAAAAATATACAGACCTCAGAAGTTTCTCTTTCTTCATAAAAATCTCCAACAGGCATGCGCGGGCTGAAGCTGAAATGTTCTCGAGTGACGATGCTGTCTGTGTGTTTATTCAAGTACTGGAAGAAACAATTAGGAAACAGGTATGAGAGAAATGTCATCATCAATACATCATCATGTTTCATATTGAATTGAAGCTTCACCTTGATGATTTCGGGGAACTGCTTCATCCTCCTTCCACAAGGTGTGTAGTACCAGGTTTCACCTTTCATGCGGTCCTCCATTTTCTTCACTCGAATCTCTCTCTTCCAACTACAGTTGACAGGGTTCATGATTACAACAGAACAATATTTGAGAATATTTTTAACACTGTACACACTGAGACCAAAATGTGTTGTATCAACAGGATGAAGACAAATCCACGAAGGGAACATTACCCATGCTGCATTGGGAACTGCACTTGCTCTTCAGTTGCAACCCTTCTCTGTCGAGATTCACCTGTTGAATAAAATGGACACAATCAGGTTTAGAATGACCTTATTATTATTGTATATCATCTCTTTACAATTGGCATTACATAATGTGGATCCCCATTTACAAAACAAGTAATAACCTGCAGTGGAGCTGTCATCATCATTTTCCTCAACATCATCAGCAGTCGTTTCGGCATCTTTCCGTATTTTTGCCACATTTCCTTCTTGGTCTTGTTTCTTAACCCGTTTTGCCTTCTTGGGTTTCTCGAACGTTGTAGTAATAGCTGAAGCGTTTGCTAGAACAGCTTCAATAGTGTCCGTGACGGTATCGACAGCCTCTCCAGTAACATCTGACGTTTCCTGAACATCCACCTTGAGAGACTTCTTCCTCTTCCTCCCCTTGGCTACCTCCGGTTTATTGCCTTCCTCTTCAGTCTTCATCTTCTCTGCCTTTGGGGTTCGACCCCGAGGCTTCCGCTGGGCCCCCTCTGGCGCTTAAAATAATAAGGAAAAAGAAACGTTTTAAATAAAATGTCATATTTAAACGTTTAAGTTAACAATTTTGTTAAAAAACATCATCTCTAATACCTGGGGTTTTAATCCATAATGCCTTTGGAGTTCGAGGTTTCCGTTGTTTCCCTGGGGTTTTCACCTGTCCTCCAGCGGGGGACACATTTGGATCAGGTACTGGTTGGAGTGGGTGTACAGCAGGGCTCTCTGCTGGGGTACTGAAGGCGATAAAGTTCTCGTCTCTCATCTTGAAACTCGGGGGAGTCATTGTCTCATCAACACTGGTCTTAATGCTAAAGCGCCCAGCTGAGTCTGGTGTATCATGTCCTCTGGGCCCCCCTTCTGCTTCAGGTCCTGAGATGAAAAAACAAGAAGATTTAATGTGTGCTAGCATAATTAAGAAGATTTTTTTTTTAAAAGAATACACACAATGACATAGAAAACTAAAACAAGATTCTTCTGAATTAATAAATACATTTGTATTAGTTGACAATGGAAGAAATGTAAAAATAAAAAAGTTTTATTCAGGGTAAGATTCTTATTTCCATGATCATGAACTTTATAAATGTACCTTGGCGATCTGGATCAGATGCCACAAATGAGCGCGAGTAGGAAACGTCACTCGAGTCGACAGAGGTCTCTTCCATCTGAGAGGTGTTGTTCAGAGAAGACTCCAGCGTGGATCCTCCTGTGATTTGGCAGCTGTCCCGAGTCTCTTCGGCCTCAGACGTTTCCCCTCCCCTGGTGGAGTCCAGCGTGTCATCTCTGGAGTCTTCAGCCGAACAGCTGCTATCTCTAGTGGTGTCAAACGCAGTGGGCGGTTCCTCCTCTGCGTGGAAAGAGCTGTCAAACGGAGAGCTATCCTTTCTCAGGTGGAAGCTGCTGTCAAACTGGAAGGAGTCGTCCACACCTGAGCTATCCTCATCCGCATCAGAACTCTTTTCAAAGGCAGAGCTGACATCAATTCTAGAGGGGCTGTCAAAGGTGGAATCGCCTTCAAATTTCGAAGCCGTTTGTGAAGAGTCATCGAAACTTTCTTCATCGGTCAAGTGTTTTATCCGCGTGCTGTGCGGATGAGAAGACTTCCTGAGTGGAGTCTGCTCCAGCATGGAGTCCTCTGTGTCACAGAAACTGCTTTGCATGTGCTGACTTTCAGAAGCTGTCTGTTTCTTTATGGGCCTTTGATCAGAAGCGACTGTGGTCTGCGACGGTTTCCCAGGAAGATCAGTGAGATATTTGGGTGAGCGGATATCAGATTTATCAGTTTCAGTAGCATCCCCCTTCTGTGATGCTCTTATGTTGCCCAAATCACGTCGAGGGGGGAGTTCCTCTGGTCTTCCATTTTTTTTGTAAGGCATCGATTTCCTATCCTCGCTATGAGCGTGGTGCTCTGGCTTGAGAGACGAATGCTTCAGTGCATGAGGAGGACGCTGCTCAGAGTCGGGGCTTTGAACCGCTCCAGAAGAAAGACCCTTTGCTGAGGGCACAGACACCAAGGCAGGAGGGGCGGACACAGGTGCAGTCCTGGAGGCTTGAGTGGTTAGAAGAGGTAGGGTAGACAGAGGTCGCACTGTAAGACTTTCGTGGGCTGCTGGGGAGGATAGGTTCACCGCTCCTGGTGGTGAAGATGCTGCAGAAGCAGTGGAAAGACCAGAGTCAGCAGCTGGAGGAGTGTAGGTCTGAAGCCGGGATGTGGGGGGTCTGCTGATTACTGAGGGAGTTTTTGACACAGACATGGGGGCTACTGATAAACGAGAGCCAGGAGGTGTTGAGGTTGAAGATCCTGATGCTGACAGTAGAGGTGGAGCAACACCAGCCGATGAGGATTTTGCACCAACTGACGGAACTGAAGATATTAACTTTGGGGGTCCAGGCATCAGAGATGGCTTGGACCCTTGAACCATGTGTTGAAGGGATGAGATGGGTGAAGCTGTGGGAGGCTCAGAAGATAAACGAGGCCAAGAAGAAGACTGTGTGTGATGAGCAACAGAGTCTGATGAAGGAGGAGAGGCAGAGGAAACGACTGCTTGTTTAGACACGCCATCAGTCGAAGCAAGTTGTTTAGACCATGTTTGAGGTGATGCCGGCAGGGAGGAGGAGGGGGAAGAGCCCGCTGACAGTGGCTTGGAACCAGCAGGGGATGTCTCGGTCGCAGCAGAAGAGGAGGAGGAGGGCTTGGGGCATTGCTTCAAAGGAGGAGGTGAAGACAGTCTGGGGGGAGCAGCTGAAGATGGAGCAGAGGACACCTTGGGGGATGACACTATAGGGGGTTCAGGGGATGATGCGGGAGACTCTGAGGCAGCGGGAGACTCTGAGCCAGCAGGAGCTGCAGGGACCCAAGGGGGTGTCGATGCCTTGGTAGATTCAGAGAGCTGAGATGACACAGAGTAAGGAGACGTATCAGCGGCGGTCTCCCTGACGGGGGAGGCCATTTCTCGACGCCGAGCTGCTGGCTGTTGTTCAGAAGGTTGACGAACATCAGGTCCCACGTGAGCCGCACCTTTGGGCCTCTGAGCAACAGGTGACCTTTCCATGCCATTATAGCTTGTGTCTACCTCCTTGGCAGGTTCTCTTGTAATCCCTGAAAGTGAAGAGAATAAATAAAATAGTTAAAACATAAGCTTGTTAAGTGTTATTATATGATGACGGCTGTTGAGTGTATTATGTATGAAAGCATTGGATGGTCACGGTCAAGTATCCAACAGTGGCACCTGCTGGTTGATTTTTGGCACCATCCCCCACAGCTGAGCGCAGCATTCATGAACAAGATACACCAGTAGTGAGGAAACCTAACATTACTTGTATTTTCAATCATTTCCTTACACGTCTTTAGAATAATAGTTTTGTCTTTAAGTCAACAAAAATGAGTGTGACGTTATAATATTAACAGAAGCTTGGATAGATAGGCCAAGTATGCAAAAAGAGGAAGAAGACCATATGACTACAAGTAGCACTCAATTGGTAGCGTTAAATGAGGAAATGTAAAGTAAAGGACAGTTTAATTAATGAGGAAATAAAAGTCTGATAAATACCAGTAGTGTCAAAAATGTTACTTTTTTTAGATTTTTAAGTGTGTTTGCTAGTTTATTCGGGTTAGTAGTACTAGGTGAGTTTATCAAAACAAGTTACGTTTGAGTTTGTTTTGGTTAGGGGCAGTTCTTTTTGTTTATTCTACCCATTACATTTTTCCTTATTTGAGCTTTTCTTAAAGGGATAGTGTGTTTATTTTGTTCATGTTTACAACCAAAGTAGATAAAATGTATAACATGTTGATATGAAAGATAAGTGTAAAATGGTCACCTTGCATGACAGTAGACTTTCCCACATTGCTAGCATGTGGGCTCCGTTCCCTGCTGTGGCTCTTGGGTGATTCACACTCCTGCACTGTAGACGGTGACGCTAGTGGTGAGGAGGACATCCCCATGTGGAGGGGGCTGCCACTCCCGCTGCCACTGCCACTGCCACCTCTTCCTAAACTGTGGTGCTGTGGGCTATCACGTGGAGGAGTAAAATTCTGGGCCGCTGGGGGAATCATCTGAGCTTGGCCTTGGGGCTGAGACTGCTGTGAAGACGGGTGCTGTGGTGGATGCTGGTAGAATGGCATCCCATTAGGCATCAGGCCATAATGCTGTGGTTGCTGGTGCTGCTGGTGGTGGTGTGGGTTTCGATGGGACTGGAGGTGCTGCTGTGACGTTGGATGTGAGGGCGGCTGTTGCTGGTGGTGTTGTGACGGTGTAATTCCAGGATGTGCCGGACTCTGGTAGGTCCCATACATACTCTGGGAATTATAACTTATCTGCTGTGGGCCAGGGTTACTCCTGTTCCAGTACTGACTCCCAGGAAGAGGGATGTTTGGTGGTCCTGCCCCAGAGGGCTGGTGGGAGCTTTCAATACCCCCGTTGAGCTGGTACTGTCCATGACTCTGGAAGTGGTGCTGTGACTGAGGCTGCCCCATCCCAGGGACAGGCTGCTTCTGGGGCATCCCGTGCCCAGGAGAGGCCCCCATGGCTGGACCATACTGAGGGTGACCTGCCCACAAGTAGTCATAGCCCATGCTGCTCTGGTGGTGGTTGCTCATGTGTGGGTAAGGAGCTGTTGGGGGGTGGGCACCAGGCGCACCGGACCCGTGTACAGTAGTGACGCCATTCACATTCATTTCGCCATTCATGTCTGTTAAGAATACAAACATTTGCATGGTTAGAGGGTGAAAGAGAAAGTGACTATTAAGTACATAAAGTGCAAAAGGATTAAAATACTCACTCTTCCCCTGCTGAGAAAAACTCATGGAGGACCCGTTAGAATAAAGAGAATCCCCTGAGGAGAGTTTCAGTCCTGAGTTTGCTGAGGAGTTGGTACTATAGTTTAAATGATTATTTGAGTCCATCTGAAAATCATAAAGAAAAGAAAAAACTAAATACAAAAATACACTCCAACATCCATTCAGTAAAATGCATAGAAGAGGAAGCAGTTGATTCACGGGGCTAAGTGCACAATAAACATCACCATGTGAACTACAAATGTATCCTTTAAATTATTCCTATGAAGCCTGGCAGACGCTACGTAATGTGTACGATTTTGTTGTAATCCTAAATGATTTTGGCAACCAAAGCTTGTGACAGCACAATTTCGTTCCAACAACAACAACCGTCAAAATGTCGCAGCCAGGCAGAAACAGCAGATGCCAGGCCCGAGCAGTGAGCCGTAATGGACAACCGGAATATTGCGAGAGAAGCTCATCAATGCCGCTGATGAGGCTCCGCTAATATGAGCACATCCTCCTCGATCTGCCATTATAAATGTACGGCCCAAACACAGAAAGGCATAACCACACACATACTGTATCCGAGACCCGGTGGCATCGGCCAAGTAACAATGGAGGGATTAGCGATCATATTTTACAGTCACGCAAAGGCCTCAAGCACTGTTACACCACCACTCACTGTTAAATAGCTACGTACAGTCGTAGTACAAAAGTAACCCTCTGTACATATTTCCTAATTCATCGAGGCCGCGTTAGCTAAGCCGCGCTAGCTGCGATCTCAGATGAACATTTCACTTTAAAGCTATGCTAGTCAGCTAACAAATAACAGTTCAAACGTTATATATTTTTCATTCAATAAAAAGGTTGGACATACTGATAACTTTACCGTGACAAAAATGTTCCTCGCTCCTGCTCCAAGGTTATATAGCTAAATCATCACAAAAGAACCTAGCTAACAAACGATAGCGTGTAGCTAACTGATAGCATCATCAACCGGAGTAAGTACGTTCCTTGAAGCTGCGATGCTAGCTAGTAGCTAACTAATAGCACCATCAACCAGAGTAAGTACGTTACTTAAACTGCGATGCTAGCTAGCAGCCAGGTAGAAGGTACCGCAACCACGCTGGTGGGGAACCATGATGCCCATTATCGATAGAGAGAGCACCGCGGAGGAAAATAAATATCATCCGGTATTTTGATACCACAAACGTTATCCCTCTCACGCTCGCTTGATAACAGATGGGAGGCGTGCTTCCCTTTTGTTCACGGGCTAACGTTAGCTAGCAGCCAGATGAAGTTACATTGTTTACGCTGCACGCACACAGAGTACAATTTTTACAGAGCATCATCCACCCACACCACCACCATCAAAAGTTTCTCTCATATTTACACTTAAAGCTATCCAACCTTTTTCAGTCCCGGGATACCGAGAGTGCAGACCTTCGTCTAAACTGATTTCGGGTGAAGATGGCACATCGGTAAATAATAAACAACTATTTGCCTAACCTTTGGGTTTTAAATTAGCAAACATGGCTGGTGTGGTCCAGTGCAGCCATGATCACAGAACAGCGCGAGCAGCAGCAGCAGTGAGAAATGTCCCAACAACAACCGCGTGCACTTCCGGTTACAGTTCCACACCAACTTCACAAGAAAGTACATAATCATATAACAACACAATAAAAACAATATTTTGTAAAGTGAAGAGTATTTAGTGAGGTGAGCACATATATTTAAAAATAAATATATAATAATAATTAAACATTTTAAGAACAAAAAGTAAAGTAGCAGCATTATAAAAAGTGAACAAGTAGAAAGTAATAAAGTAGCTGCAGAATGACAGTAGTAAATACTATATTTCCTAGTATATAAGTATAAGTTGCACAGTTTTATGTGACAATATTGTTGTTACAGGTGTAGCACAATGAATAAGCAGCCAGCAGTAACATTTAAATATAGTATTGGTATTGAACAACATTGTTGTTATAGTCCGAGTTGTTGTGTGTGGTGGTCTACAAGGGGCAGTGGTGGCTGACCGCTGGGAAGGAAAGACCTTAGTATGAGTAGTAGTAGTAGAAGTATTAGTAATAATTGTAGTAGAAGTAGTAGTAGTACTAGTGATGGCGAGATGAAGCCTTATGAAGCTTTGAAGCTTCCCAGACAATTGGTTCTCAAAAGGGTTCATCTCATGAGGCTTCATCTGTAGGTCAAAGTGTGTTAAACAGGCAGAAATCCCCATTATTAATCAACCGATGCTTTCTACTGACCTGTGAAGGTTTTCATTGTCATTACCATGGGCATCACTTTGTAAAAATCTGTGGAAGGGACAATTTCTCCTTATCATTAGCATGGGAGACGACAAAGATGCCCCTCCCCCTGGGTGTTGAACCTCAAGCACCTGCATGAAGAACCAATGCATAGACCTCTGGACCACCAGTGTGTTTTTAAAAACCATGAAAGCACAAATAAAGGTCTTGCTGTGATTGTGAGTGAATTATAATAATAATAATAATAATAATAATAATATGCCTTTATGCACTCAACGAGCAGCCAGGTATTGAGGACAGAACATTACATAAGTAACACATAAATACATGCATATTTAATACAGAATAAATACAGGATTAAATAAATGTGAACTAAACTGAAATAAATACATTTAGAAATAAATACAGGAATAAATAAACACTAAATAAATAAATGTATAACTACAAAAATATAAGTTGAGAATAAAACAGAACACACATATCTTTAATGTATTCTCACATTTATTTTTACGAACATTAATATATTTATTAATTTCTGTGTCTGTGCGTGTTTCACACAGTGTTGTTCTGCTTGGTCGCCTTGTATTCTGTGGATACGACCACATTTATAACAATTGTACTTTCTCTGGGTTAGGGGGGTTCTGCAAGTTGTGCACGTTTCTTTAAGTAAAGTAAATGGATACCTACCAATGTGGGGGTCAGTGGTTCAAATCCCCAACATGTGAGAGGCAAAATGACAAACTCCATTGCATATCTTATGGAAATAAAGAGGCTGTGGTAATTGAAGTGAAAGAAATAGAAAAGAAAAACTGAAGTTAGGTAAAGTTTAGAGGCTTAAATCCACTTTTCTCTAAATGACATGTTCAGGAAACCCGGCTCCACACGTCCTGGTAGCCTTCGGTTTTTCTGGAATTGCTGTGAAAGATTGATGGGTACAAACAAATGTTCTTTAACAATATCTTTGTTTCGCCTTGTAACCCTAATAAACGTAGAAGCCAATCGTGTGAAATTTGACTGGAATATGTACTGGTGTCTTTGGCTGAAGGGGTAAATGGATGCCTATGGATGCCTAACAACCAAAGGGTTTGCCACCCAGCATGGCATGCGTGTGTGGGTCAAGGGCGGTCAAGGATGCTCAAGGGTGAACAGACTACAGTAGATGCCCCCCCTCCCACACTAAAAAAATATGTTTTCAATAATAATAAAACAAAGTGGTAAAAAATTCAATAAAATGCAATAAAATATTAATAAGATTACAAATAATAATAATTCAGTGGGTTGGTGCGGTGACCTTCGGATCAGGGGAGGACTGGTTCAATCCCAACTGCAGTCAGCATATCTCTGTGTCGCCAAAATTGCTCCTGTGGGGACTGCCCATAGTATTGCGTAACATGTAATGTACTGTATATTAAAAATATATATAATAATAACATATTTTAATAAAAACAATACAATAAATAATTTAATTTAAAAAGTCAAACATAATAAAAAGAAAGAATAATAATTATGAAAAAATTAAATGATAATAAAAATACATTTGAAAAAAATCAATATTGAGTCATAGTCCCCCGGGGGACCGGAAAAAAACATAAGGGTAAACAAACTTAAATACAAATAATTATATTAAATAAAAGTAATAATAAAATACTAATAACAATTATAACAACAAATAATATTAAATTAAATAATAATAATTTTTAAAAAGTGATATCCATTCATAAATTATATAAAATTATTCTTCATGCAAGGGGAATTGCCAATGACAGTTTTTCTTTTAAATAATTGCATCATTAGTACTTCTGCAGTAATATGCAACTTTAAGGTTGAACCGGTTTTATTTTATTATTATTTGAACATATGACAACATGATACATACAACTTATGTTATAATGATGTAGCTATGCAATGTTATATAATGCTAAATATATTTTAACAGTAACAAATAAGATAAATGTAGTGGAGTTTAAATCTGAAATGTAAAGGAGTAGAAGTATTTAATATAGTATACATTTACCATTAAATAAAAATGATCTTGTAAAGTAGACCATGATACCTCAGAACTGTAGCCTACTTAAGTGGAGAAGTTAGTACTTAGTTACAAATGAATTATGATGATTATACTGATGTGACGTGTATATTTAGTCAAACCAATTCAAATCTGCTATCCTCTGAACAAAAAAGTCATTCCCTTGCAGGTAGATGACCGTGCTTTTATTTTAATATGCTTCAGGGTGAAAACAGGAACCGGTATTGCACATTACAGTCCCCTACTCGGAAAAGACAGTAAGGAAATCAGGCCCAAGGAGGAAGTATGTTAATATTCTGGGCCGTGGGGCCCGCAGGTTATCTGGGTCCTAGCACCCAAATAGGAGTGACATTAACACAAAATCATAAAGATATAATGTATATGTATTATTTATTCTATTAAATACAAGGTTAAAAGTGTTTTAGATAATATTCTTAAGGTTGAACATCATAAAAGCAGTATAATAATTTAATTATCACCATGCCAAACTAAACTATCCCAACACAATCCAGTGATGCTCGCTGAAGGTGATCACCACAACAGGTCTCAATTATTACAAGGTTCGAATTTAAGGGATATTACGGCATGACTGTCGGCTACTGTGGTCGCCTTTAATAGTTCAAATACCGTATCCATCATATATTTCAGGTAAAATAAATGTAATAACATTAGGATTTTCATGAGCTATTCTTTCTCCAAATAATTTTGTATGAAAATTAATGGTAAACTAAAACACAAGACAAATGTCATATAAGAACAAAGGCATTAAAATGATTCTTAAACAGTTTATTAGAAAGATGTAGACAATAAAAAAAGAATTTCCACTGTAATTCAACATTTGTCTCCCCTTACATTTTATTGACAGTGCAAATATAATTTGGTCATTACACGTTGGTATCGTTCGGACACGCCCCCACTGAGAAGGGAGGATCATACTTGATGAACAAACGGAAAGAACCTGGAGAACAGCAACACACCAAATGATGCTTAGGCCCGACAAAGCTTCAAAGCCTCGTTATCAGTTGCAAAACATTTAGCCTTGCTTCTGCAGTCCAACAAAGGTATGCATGTTAGGTGGGTATGGAGAGAGGAACAGTTAAGATACTAAATATGTGGAATCCATTCAGATAACCAAAGTAGGTGATAAACTGGGAAGATGCTGAGCATGATTTCAGAATATTCCAATTTTACAAACATTAAACGAGAAGTAAAGGGAAACATGTAAGCTGGAAGGTTAAGCCACACAAATAAAATACTGGCTTCCTTGATATCTAATTCACGGCACATGGAAGGCTTTAGAGGAACCCAATCAGTAAATGCATCTAATTGTAATGATGTACATAGCTAGTGTCTTTTGAATCAAGAGATAAACTACACTGGTCGACTTACTTATAACCACAACATTGGGAATGGGTGGGCCTGATCATTTTTTAAACCACTTAAAATTTGAAAACAAATTGTAACTCCGTTAAACACATATTGCTCAGTTTAGGACAACTACACAGCTTTTCGAACAAATAGTGTGTGCTTACTTATTTTAACAGTAAAACAAGATACCCAAAAGGTGCAGTACAGCAAATGGAAGTGGAGATAGCTGCTCTGTACAATACCATGCATATCAACCTTCAGTGTACTGATCGGTCAAGAGATTGGAGCTGAGGCTATGGATTTAAATATGGCTACTGACTCATATGTACAGTTGTTTGTCACTGCCTTCGGTTTCAAGATATACATTTGTTATGATTCCTCTTGCCTTCTGTTCTTTCATTTGCTTTCTAGAGTCTTACAGTCTTCTATTCCAAGTCTGGCATTTCTAAAAGAAAAGTGGAGCAGAAATTAATTAAACATTTCATCACAACAAATGATCAACAATGCAAGTCACGATGTGCCAATGTAGTGCATAAATACTTACTCTCATCATCGCTATCTGCGGACTCATCCTGAAAAGACAGAAAAGATGCAGTTCAAACGTGCTGCATAATAAACCCGATTAAATGGTTCACAACCATAAGATGACAGCCTTTGCCTAATTCACCGGTTTCTCTTTCAAATGTCAGAAAACATTAAAAAAAAAAATGGATCCAAATGTCTTGGATTTCAAGGCAACGTCTCGTTTTGTCAATGCCAAAGCTCAATATATTATCAAACCGAATAAGTGAGGAAGTAAATTGGCTTATTTTGTATAACTAAATAGATTTCTATGTTGATAAATAATAGGAATTCTATTTAATCCTAGTTATTGTGCAAACACCATCTCTTCTCAGGACAGAAAGGTTGGCTTCAGGAGGCTCAGAAGAACGAAAGTCACTGTATTACATCATCACTGAAGAGTAAAGGACAAATAACATCCCTTGGAAGTGTTTGACATGGTTGTAGTTTTACAAGTTGATTATTTGTTGCAGCTCTACTGATTAATATATAATCATTATATTTCTCAATATAAGCATAACGATTAAGTAAAAAGGGGGGGGGGGAGGATACTTACATCTTCTGC
Organism: Gobionotothen gibberifrons; assembly: GCA_943591055.1. Classification (NCBI taxonomy): domain Eukaryota; kingdom Metazoa; phylum Chordata; class Actinopteri; order Perciformes; family Nototheniidae; genus Gobionotothen; species Gobionotothen gibberifrons. The sequence goes on along the minus strand of CALSBZ010046817.1, from coordinate 1,246,938 downwards.
AGCACCGTCTAGATCAGGGATGTCCTCCTCACCTCCCATGGTGTTCATCATCTGTAATATAAACCAAAATATTAATCATTAAAATGTTTTTAAACAAATGCTGCTGCCACAATCATCAGAACACTCAAAGTAGGACAAGGGCGGAACATCTTTTCTCACTTTAACTTTGGTTTACAAGTCAAACTAGCGCAGAGGGATTAAATAGAGCTGTAGAGTTGACTTTTCCAATAGCACTAATCGAGTATAAATGGCCAACACTTGGATTGTAAGGATGCAACAATCTCCTTTCTTGTTTCCTACTAAAGATGACGGTATCTAAATGATTGGACACTATCAAATAACATACCAACACTGATGCAATTCCTTATTGAATCTTTTCTGATATTAAAAGCTGATGTCACACATTTCGAAAGCTCTTTCGTGTGTCAAACATTGACTTCATTGAGGCATTTAGAAATGACTTCACTCATTCTGATCAATAGACAGTGCTTACATCTGAGAATTGATCAAAGTTGCCCATCTCCTCATCTGAGTCGTCCTCCCAGTCTTTCCAGTTGTTGAAGTCGACACTGAGCCAAGTCAGCTGTAAAAACACAAAATAGTGGTTTTTCATTAACACTTTCAAATATTGTGCATATATTTAGTACATTGTGTTGTTAACTATTAGCATTTCAAATGAATGATACACACCTTAGCCTTCTCTTTTGTTAGCCTCGGCCATGGCTTCCCTGGCTGTGCCTTTTTTAGATATAACAACACTGAGCGATCTGTGCGTTTATGTTTGGATTCCTGCATTGGGGTGGACAGAAAACAGACATATTTGGTCAGTTTCATTTTGTACATTTCAATCTGCACAAGCTACATTTTCCAAAGCCATATTTATCAAAGCATTGATTCAGAGTAACTTACATTTTCATCGATAGCTTCAAAAAGGTCCATTTCGTTCTCATGTCTGACATCGTCGGTTCCTGCAAGACAACTGAGGGGGAGAAGACAAGACGTCATTACGGGGGAAATAAAAACAGAGGTATGGCATCAAATATAGGCATTACAAGCAGAACCAACAGCAAAACATCCAACCAGGAACGCATGGTTAAATACTAATTGCCTTATTTTGTATAACTAAATAGATTTCTATGTTGATAAATAATATGAATTCTATTGAATCCTAGTTATTGTGCAAACACCATCTCTTCTCAGGACAGAAAGGTTGGCTTCAGGAGGCTCAGAAGAACGAAAGTCACTGTATTACATCATCACTGAAGAGTAAAGGACAAATAACATCCCTTGGAAGTGTTTGACATGGTTGTAGCTTTTTGTGTAGCAATTTCTTTAAATTAAATTCCTATATTGATTTATACAATATTTAACGTTACAATAAGTACTAGGTGGACAACCTTACCCGTTTTCCTCTAGCAAAACCACACAGCCAGATATGAAATGCCAAAGTGTATATTACCAAGAAGTTATTATCCTCGGAAGATAGTAATAATTGTCATCACATTGCATTCTTGATGTGGAAATGTTGTTTTTTATTCATTTATTTGAGTGTATTAGATTGTTGTGTACTGCAGTCATGTGTGTGAGCAGAAAATACAAACATATACTGAAAACACACATGGGACAAACTTACCTAAAACCACACTTTGCTTTTTCAAAATCGATTTTAAGGTCTTTGCTGTCTGCAACGCAGAACTCTATAAAAACGCAGTCCCTCCTATCGTACCACTTGGCAGTTGCTGGATGCCTGTGGAGAAAAGAAGGATATCAAAACATGCAAGAAGTCTTGATAATCTACACAAATTAAACAACCACTTGTAAATCAACAGAAACAGAGCGCCTTTAGAGGGAGCTTTAAACAAGTTAATGGGCTCCGGAAAAAACAAAAAACCTATTTTTTGTTATATATTTAAAAAAGGTACAGTTCATCGGACCCACAACTTGAATAAAATATACATTATACAGGTCACATGTGCTGCTGACAGGTGGGTCATTCTTCAGGCACAAAAAAGCCTTTGCATCAGGTTGCCATGCAGCATCCAGTTACACAGTGTGCTCCTGTGTCAAGAAGCCTCAAAAGTTAAACATCTCTGCAAGCTCAAATGTGAAAAGTCAAAGAATGAAACGTTTGGAAGTGTTTAGCATAACCTTTCATGTGAAGATTAATGCAAACATTTTCACCTTGTAGCCACAAAAACTATAATAATGCAAAATGCATTTAATGAAGTCCTAACTGTAATAATTAGTTAAACTCAAATGAATTACATTCTGAGATCTTTCATACTTATAAACGTCTTTCTACACTGAGAGAACGCATTATGAGATGTGTGATTGTTCCCCCACTATTAAATGAGATGTAATGCTACAGGGCAGTGGTTAGAACATTGATCAACGACGCAGTTTGTTTATTAGTGATTTATTTATTTATCTAACTACAGGAGTGATAGGGATTTCCTCTTTTGCCGATGCAATTCTACTATAGGAATTAAACGGGATGATAAGCTAAATCCTCCAACACATTAACGCGGACCAACCATTTCAGTGCGTGGAAGCTAGCCTTAAACACAAATGGTGATTAAACGTTGCTCAATCCTTTCAGAACTTTGCAATTAGGCCGATATCTCTCCACATGGTCAACTTTGATTTTCACATGCAGATCCCAGATATTATTTGTAATGCTTTCATCATGAAAAAAACCTGATGCTAATCTAATGATAGCTAGGCTAACAAGGCAGACGTTAGCCACTACGCTGGTTAAGCCATGCGGTGCACCTTGCCCAAGTAGCTGCATTTTTTTTTCAGCTAATGCTGGGTCTGCAATAATAACTGCGATGGTACATTGTGTTAATTTACTTAGTCCACGAGGTTCAAGCTAGGTAGCGAGTTACCGTTAGCTTACAATTCATTGTGGCAAGGCCAACCTCCCGCCTTTGCACAAGCATGTTGTCAGGCGGCTAATATTAGCTACCTAGCTAGCTCAGCAGGTTGTACTATCGCACTTAGCATCCTCGTGTTAACTCTCCACAACTTACATGTCTCGACGTGAAGTGCGCTTCTTGTTCGTAGATAAAACAGTCACGGGAAAAGAAGGGCAATGCCTGCAAATGAAGGGGAATGTATGCTGCCCACTAACAAGTAATGCAAACGCCTCTCGTATGATGTGGACTCTACTCCGGATCTTGTTGCGTATCCCGGGATAAGAATGGCCGCACTGACGCAGTTGGAACGTACTAGACGTTTCTAGAGTGTTCAGCTGAGGCCGCGTGTGATCGGGTGTGGAGCAAATCTAATGTGATTTACTATGGGTTCAGTTAGTACCACCCAGTAGGATCGCCTCGAATAAACTGAATCATGAGAGATGATATAGAGGATTTCTGGTTAGAGGAAATATATAATATAGACGATATTGCTTTTACGACATTTGAGTAGTCGTGTGAACGTCATCTCTGATACTATACTCCTATTACTAGAGCTACTACTGAGCTATTAGTACTACTACTACTACTACTACTAATAATAATAATAATAGTGACGAGCTTATTCAAATGATAGGGCTCTCTTTTCCTAAGGTTACTTATCGTAAAAAGTCAGATTTTCATTCCTTTTTTTATTAAAGTATGCACAAATACTATTTAACTACTGAGTGCATCAAACATTTGTAATTAAATGAAACGTTTCTATTAATGTATTCGGCCGATTCTTTTATTAGGTCTATTCAATTCATGAACAAATGGGATCATTCTAATCAGCATATTCAAACATCTTGATTTGCGATTACATTATCAAAGATTAATAAAATAGGTGCAAATGTACTACATTAATCGAAACAACTCTTGCACCTGTGTAGCAGTTATTGTAAAAAATAAATAAATTAAATAGGAATATCAATGAAGAGGGACTTTAAACCTCGCCCTTTTTTGCCAGATGTATGCTGTTAGCCCATCTCAGTTCACACCATGGCACCACACTTGCATATCTCTCTATATCATGTTAGTGTTTTGGTTTAAAAATGTGAGGAATGCCACCTCATTTAACAATCTTATGAGGGGAGAATGAAAGATAGCATACCTGTTTCACATTCTAAGAGGGCAAGTATTGTGAGGGTGTGGCAGGAGAAAGCTACCAGCTCCCGCCACACACAGGCAGGTTTATAGGCTTTCTTTCAGATTGAGTAACAATTTTATAATGGCATGCTGAGTTTGGTATTAAACTCAATATACCTGCATTTATAAGAATAAACAAGCCATCATATCCTAACGAGTGCAACAAAGTATACACAAAGAGGGCACGTTGTTTGCAGATAGTCATGAGTAATCAGCTTGTCTTCTGTAGAGCTTAAGATAAATATTCTTGGTAATTTGGATGACATTTATAATGAAAGAAACCCTGACATAAGGGTGAGTGGATGTTTTAAGATGCCCCTATAAACAAAAGGATCTATAAAGTCGGGGTATTGTTGGCCTTGCTGCACCAATGGTGGACATTGTCTCGCCAAGTGACTCAACACAGAATAATGATACAAAATGGAGTCCTGAGCATCAGTTGTTATTTTATTTTAGAGTATGCTTACAATGCAGCTGACATTATGTCTGTCCAAGATTACGCCTTCAATAATAACCGAGGGAATTTATTTGTTATTCATGCCATGATTTGAGTTTTTAACAAGCCGTTTTATGGTGATGAGAAGTAAATATTTACATTTTGTTAAACACTTAGTAATACCATTTGTTTTCTAGTAGACACATTTTATTTGTTGGTAATGTATGTTAAATCCAGCTTTGTTTACCAGCTTGCCACCTTCCTTTTGTCTTTTCTGGCACATTGCTGAACATCATTGGACGTTACAGCCCCCTGTTGATCAATTTAATAGCGTGACAACTTTGTAAATCATCCGCATACATGAGATAAAGAACACAGGGACTTATTCTGGCAAACATTGTAATTGTCACTCCACTTCAGTCTGACGTTGACGCTGTAGTTCCCAATTGTCAGATTTATATTTGAATGAGAAAAAAACAACATGACACATTGAGAACCTGTGGTGTCCCTCTGTGAACTCTGAAAAAGTAATGTGAAGTTGCAGTTTGTTTTCTGCTGAACACGCCTCACCTAGTACTATTTTAGAGGTCAAAAAATATTTCACACAAAATATTAGAAAACAGTCCAAACCATAACAATATAGAACCTTTTTTCTTTCATATCCCATGACTCAAGGAACTATACATTTAAATAATGAGTTTTTAAGCCTCTTGTTCATTCATGGATTTCTGCCCTTCTCTGGCCTCAACTAAATTAAGAAGCATTTCTGCAACCCAGCTACAACAAAATGTCCCGATTCCCAATGAAGAACAAAAACATCAAATTACATTTTATCAAGCCACAACTTTATTTCCATCTTGGGTATAAATTGTATAAACGAGCTCAAATCAGCAACCTTTCTTTAACCCTTTTGTGCCAGGATCCCATTACATTGTCAACTCCTGCAAGAAAGGAACAAAAATGGTTCATTAACATGTGTTGATTTATGTTTTAACACAATTGTAAGAATATTTCTCTTCTCAGGACAGAAATGTGTCTTCAGTAAAACTCAGAAGAACGAAAGTCACTGTATTAAATCATCACTGAAGAGTTTTCTATACACGTTTATCTACAGAAGTATGAGCAAACCATTTAGAATGGCCTGATTAATCAAATTGTTTTACAAATATTAGATGCAGTTGCATAAATCTTACCATAATAGCATTGACGATGTCATTGTTGTTGTTTTTCAGAGCGCGTACAGCCTTCGCTCGCGACACGTTGGCTTGTGACATAACGAGTTCGATGTCCTTGACCTCAACTCCGGTCTCATCCACCTTGAAAAATAAGGGCAATGTTTTGTTACATGATAACAAAAAAGGGTTTGCCTCTCCGAGAGTTCCCTTGAATAAAACTGTATCTCACCTCTTCTTCTTCGCTCTCCTCCTGTACTGTTGGCGTCTGTGTGTTTTCCTGGATGTTTGAAACTGCTTCTCCCTGTACCTTGAACTTTTCTGCGGCAGCCAGCTGGGCTTGCTGGGAAAGATCTTCGATCTAGGGAACAAAGAGTAAAATGAAAATTATTTTCGAACATCTTCACTCGAGAGCCTTTTTGTAACATTTTGACCCAGTGGTACGCATTCATCTTGGTTACATACCTTAGCTTCACCGAAGACGATGTATGTGTCTGATGCAGGGCTCTTGTAGACATCTGGTTTGGTGATGACAAACAAGATGTTCTTTGACTTGCGAATAGTGACCCTGGTGACGCCCGTTACCTGCCTGAGACCAAGCTTTGACATTGCCTGCAAGAAATACAAGCCATGTTACAAATGTGTCCAATTCTGAGCTTCAAAGTAAGTAGAACAGTGCAAATGATGTAAATGAGACAATTACCTTTCGTGCTTTCTTTTCACTGCGGCTCTGTTTGGCTTTGCTGACAGGTTCCTCGTCTATTTCAGCTGCTGCTGCAAGCTGTAAGAGATGACATTCATCCACATTTTAGAATGGTTTAAAATAGGTTTATGTAGATCAGGAAATGTAATTGAATCCTAGTTATTGTGCAAACACCATCTCTTCTCAGGACAGAAAGGTTGGCTTCAGGAGGCTCAGAAGAACGAAAGTCACTGTATTACATCATCACTGAAGAGTAAAGGACAAATAACATCCCTTGGAAGTGTTTGACATGGTTGTAGTATTCGTTCAGGATATTTAAGACTACACTAAACTCACCTGAGCCTGCTGTGTCTGTGTCTGTGCAGAGTCCTGTTCCTCCAGATCAGGGACTGAGTCATCGCTGTCAGACTCGGTACCGGATCCTACAGGAACCACCAACAAAAAACAATTGTAAGTCACAACAAACAAACCATTACATATGTTTACTGCTGCATCAATCCTGGAGAAGGGAAATGGGCATGTTAAAAATTGTTCAAAATACACTATAAATATGTTTATTCGTACCCCAGAGAAACTCACACCTACCTAGTATGTGGAACATTTTCAATATAAATTAAACTCAAATAACCAATAAATATGCAAAAAGGGTCACCGTGATCACAGCAAATAAACAAATGTGTACTCTGTTTAAAACAATACCATCTTTGTATCACATTCACCAGGCATCTCCACAAACTAAATATAAATTAGACCACACCATTTAACTACATGAGAAATAACTGTTTTCCAATCAAATGATCCATGTAGGAAGCTTCTTAAATTTACTTTACTTCACAACCTTGACTTTAGTAGAATGACCTAAGCATCAGTACAGTTCTCAAAACAGTGACAGGAAAAACAGCAGGCATAAAAGAAGAGAGAAGAAAATACCCTTGTTGTTCTTGATCACAGGTTCCACCTTGACTGGGGTTTTAGCAGTTTTGGGTGGTGAGATGGGCTCAGAAGGTGTGACTAGCTCAACCACTGGTTTAACAGTTTTGGGTGGGGAGATGGGCTCAGAAGGTGTGACTAGCTCTACAGGTTTAACAGGGGCAGGTTTTGCAACTGCCTCAGCAAATGAAAGTTTATGGGGAGCTGGGGAAGGAACAGCTGGCTGAACCTTAACCTCAACCATTGCTGGCTTTTCACACATAACAGGGGCAGGTTTAAGCTCAATCTCAACGGGAGCAGGTTTTGGCACCTCAATGGGAGCAGGTTTAAGCTCAGCTGCTGGCTCAACCTCATGTTGAGCAGGTTTGGGCACGTCAACCTCAACATGAGTAGGTTTGGGCACGTCAA
>CALSBZ010046817.1:1218803-1239176 GCA_943591055.1 Gobionotothen gibberifrons | reverse complement strand
TCAACATGAGCAGGTTTGGGCACGTCAACATGAGCAGGTTTGGGCACGTCAACATGAGCAGGTTTGGGCACCTCAACAGGAGCAGGTTTAAGCTCAGCTGCTGGCTTAACCTCAATGGGAGCAGGTTTAGGCATGTCAACCTCAACGGGAGCAGGTGTGGGTTCAGCAGTTGGCTTAACCTCAACAGGAGCAGGTTTGCTTTCAGATACCTCTTTAGCAACCTCTTCAACAATTTTCACTGGGGCTGTTATAGGCTTCACAGGTGGGATAAGTGGAGGGAGATCATCAGTTGATGCAAAATCAGGGACAGGGCTTGGTAAAGCTTTCTTAACCTCAACAGCTGCAGGAGGGCTAGAGGCAAGAGCTTCTGAAAATGAAACTGGGGGTGCCACAGCAGGCTTTGAGGTAACTTTGAAAGCAGCTGGGCATACAACAGGCTTAGCAGCAGCTGCTGGGGCAGGTTCAGCTTCAACTATAATTTGCTTGGGGCTAGCCTCTACTGGTTTTTCAAGAACTGGGGTGACTTTGCACTCTACAGGGGTCGGAGTAGGCACAAATGCCTCTCCCTTCTTAGCTCTTCCTTGTTTGCCAGCCTTGACAACTTTTGGGGTAAAGCGGTTAGACTGATTAGCAGAGGAGCCCCCAGGAGAGCCAGCTAGGGGCGATGGCACGGGCGACAGAGGAGTAGTTGAGGAAGTAGATTTTGGTGAGGTGGGAGAGGAGGAAGAGGCAGACAGAGAGGAGCGTTTTCTTCTGCCAGGGACAGCCTTTGGGGCAGAGGAACCCTGCGGATTCTTGGCATCTTTGCCTTTGGGCTTTACATGGCCAGTAGCAGCCTGAGGTTTCAGGGTCGCAGCTTGGGCAGGAGGTGTAGCTGAATAGAAAAGTAATTTCTTTTTAAAAATATTGCTGGTAAAAAGACTTTCTCATGCGGATTAACTCAAACCAAAACGCAATCTCCTTGCTTAGGGTTAGGAAAGGGACACGCCTGCCTAACAGACTGATGCAACACCACAACTCAAAATGCACAGTACCACACAGGAGAGCACATTATATATTTAGTCAGGATGCAAAAAGGGAAAACCATACTTTCACACTGCCACATCACAATAGCACTTACTCATAGAAAATGCATAAACGCACCAAAGAATGGACCAATGAACAAGTTCTTTAAGGTAGGACTGACCGACACCTGGCCTAATTGTAAGATTTTAATTTTAAACAATTGAACTTAAGTAGATTTTATAATTTCCTCTCAACCTATTTAACAAACTGTATAAGAAGGAAAAAAGGATTTACGTCCAACAAAGGAGTACCTAGTCATTTGTTATAAGAGTGAAATAAAAACTACCGCATTAGCAACAATTTCAGATGAGGCAAAAAATATGCAACTTTAAATAAACAAGGAACCAGAGAAAATCCACTGTAAAAGAGGACGCAGGAGCATTATACCTTTGTACCTGCCACATTCATGTTACCATCTGTGAAAGAATAAGCCCACCCTGATCAGAAAGATTCATTAAAAAAAAAAATACTGACAAAAAGAGGGGAGGGCCTGTTTTTTTAGGATAAACCAACCTGAATGGTGGCGAGTGGAAAGAGATGGGATGTGGTCACATTTGGAGGGCTGATTTGACTGAATGGCCTTGGTGAGAAGATTAATAGCATCTTGCTTGTCCAGATCGTCATTTACGGTAGGCGGGTCGACAGTGACTTCAGCAGGCAATACTTCATCTTCAGCTGCGTCCAGGCAAAGATTCCTCAAGTTTTTAACCTCGGTCTGTGGAGCATCTTCACTGCTGGCACTGACATCTTCAGTAGTAGATGGTTTCGGTACATCAGGAATTTCTTCTGCCACGGCACTGGGCTCCTCTTCAGTGGTCTTTGCTTCAGTAGTAGATGGTTTCGGTACATCAGGAATGTCAACCTCCTCGATGGCAGTTTCTTCAGTAGCAACAGCAGACTCTTGACTTTGTACCTCTTTAGCTGGAACGGCTTCTTCTGCGGAAACAATGGGCGCTTCGACAGCAGGCAAAGATTCTTCTGGAACTGGCATGTCAGCTGAAGCCCCTGCTGGTTCAGCAGTCACCTCTTCCTGTGTGACAGGTGTGGCCACCAACCCCGTCTCTTCAGTTTGCTCATTGATGTCTTGAGTCGCAGCTACACCATTTGCTTTATCATCATTGGTCTGAATGCTAGCTTCTTCTGCGGAGGCTATCGCTTGAGGATTCTCCAGTGGGATTGTTTTGCTCACAGGAATGGCCATCTCAGGGGGAGCAGAGAAATCCAATGCTCCTTCAGCTGATTAAGGAGTATCAACAGGAGTAACAGGGGGAGGGGCAATCACAGTCATTGTTTGGTGAGTAATTAAACGTCAACGCAAATTTTGAGAGCTTCAAGAATACACCGTGAAGTGAAAAAGAAATTGTGCTCCAAACTAGGGCTGAACGATTCGGGAAAATTAGCGGATTTTGTTTTAAAACCAATGTTTCGATCAATCACAGCAGGAAATTACTGTAAGCCATGGTAACAAGTAATCTTATCATGAACTACTTTTAAAATCTGGCAGAATAATCAATAAGTCAAAGTCTTATTATTAACATGTAAACTGTTTGATTCAGTTACCACATCCAGTTCTGAGGTGCAGCATTTCTATCAAATAAAAGGGACGTTTTAAAATGTGCGTTTGATTACTTTGCGACGCCGGTTGAAATTCGGTTTATCGTTCAGCCCTATCCCAAACGTGAACAGAACGACGAGTTTGTAAGAAGTTAATCTACGTGTTATTGGCACTTGGTATACCAAAGTATAACAAAGAAAGGGGTGTTAGGTGCAGTAAGTAAAAGACAACAATAGGCCCAGGTCCCAAACTCCATGCAGTGTGCATTTGTGAGATAAACAGAGGATCTTTGCACAAGTATGCATGAAAAAAGTGATTAATCCATTTACTAACATAAATGCTTGAATTAGACAGCTCACCATTGTGTGATTTATTTTACTGATGAAAGGCTTGGTGGAGGTGTTACTTAAAGTCTAGAAATCACTTTGCAAGCCAATACACGCCCTTTTATCCAAAAATGAGAGCATTTCAGTCAGCAGAAAAGGAGGGCTATGTGTTATAATGTACACACAATCCTTATAAAAGAATAACCCAAAACAACTGCGGGTCTTTACATTTTAAGTGTCTAGTGCTGACCCACTTGGGGGTGGAGTTACATCAGTATTAGCTCTTACCATTGAGGCAAACACAAGTATTGAAATATGGCGCCATTGCTTTCAAAAGTCACCTTAACTGCTCTTTAGTGTTGTTGGTCATCTTTACAAAAAAAAAAAATGGGATGTTGCACCAAAAAAAGTGCACAATTAACTAGATTAGCACAAACATGTAATAAAAAAAAAAAGTGAAATGTGCATTTAAGAATTGTCAGTATTTTCTTGCTCCTACCTGATATAAAACTAACTCAAACACATCCACGATAAGAGTCGTCTCTACAAATCTATACATTTTATTAACCAGTAATTGCCCCATTTTTGGTCAAAAGAAAAGCGTTGCCAACTGCTGACTTTCAAAATATGTCCATATTACCATGAAAAAACAATATAATTTGTTCAAAAATGAGCGGCTGGAAAACGTAAATAATTATCCTAGATTATTTCTTGGTCTGTCGAAAAAAATTCAAATCCCAGATAAACACAAAGTGTTTTTTAAGGCATTTATCGTGCAAAGGGAAAACCACACTAAACACCATGCATTGTGTGCTAAATCCAGTTGTAAGTGCAAGTCACCGCACACCATTGTGAGTCTGTAAATAAAAAGAGGGGTCCTGGATTACCATTTTCAAGCCAAGCTGAGCAATATCACCACTGCAGATTCCTCAATGGGCAATCCTCCCTTACAAATGTCCCACCAAATGGCTGGTGATGGTCAAAATAACCATCACCTGTTACATCAACTCAGCGTACAGCCAGCTGAGTCAACTCACTGAACCAAATTATCCTAAAAATGCAATATTGCTCTTTTACTCAACAAATTGCCTTCCGTAGAGGGCCATTTGTTGAGCAATTTGACCCTTTTAGGACACCCAGGATCCCGTTGTTTAATATGCATTATGGCATGCCTGTTAAGTTAAAAATATACGAACCGGTCTCCACTTGAGGCTGCTGCATCTCCTGCTCGGTGACTGGGACCGTTTCTGTTGCTTCACCAGGCATGGTTGCTGTATGGGAAAATAAAAATACATTTTGATTAACTCAAAAAGGGACCTCTTAATACATGCCAGTATTGGATCACTACTATTAGCAAGGATAAAAGCTATTCAGAGTCCTGCAGTACACCAGTATGGTCAGCCTCTGTTAAGCGTATATATATGGAAAGCAATGATATCCAAAAGGTGTATGCAGATAATGATGTTTATATTATTGTTGGCAAACTTGTTAACTGCATCTCTTCAGACTTGTATAATGTTGTTAACAAAGAATACCAGCTGCTGCTCTCCACTAGGTTTATTTACAGCCCCTCCAGTTAAACCCAGAGATATTAATTGAATGGTTATGAGCTTTGTGTGTTTTGTACGTCTATGAAAAGTGTCTAACTGTGATCAACCTATGTGTACCCTTCTTGAACAAAACTATCTAAAGAAATACATTGAAGTAAAAACGGACAACAAAGTTGGAGCGTAGTTAGCCATTTAGAGAGTGACTTGCAGCTGAACAGGTGACCCAGCCCATGCTTTAGCTTCGTCTGTACTCTTGTTGAAGCAACATTAGCTAACGTTAGCTTCGGTTAGCTGACAGCTGGTGGCAGCCTCAACAGTAGAAAATCTTACGGCGAGTAACAAAGACTACCATTTCCTTTTAAACCCACATCTGAAGGTGACACAAATAAACATAACAGCACCAGACAATCTGCTCACTGCGGCCCTGACAGGCTGCTGGTAAACTGGAAGTCATAATGTCCCCCCATTTTGAGCCTCTGATAGGCGTCACAACGGCTCATTTATCGCTTTACAGAGGGACCAAAAAAGACAAATATCTACCTCAGCCTGATACTGCTACTTTACTTTAACGCATAATACCACTTATACAGACGATAATAAGTGAAAAACTGCTGGATGATGTTGGATTATGAACGGAGACACTCACCGATTTGGGATGCTATATCCAAGATGGCTGTGAGAGAGAACTTCTGACCTCAGCTCCGCGGTAATATCCGGTACAGAGCGGGGAGTTCTACTTCCGGGGCAGTTTAAGGCACAGGAAGTCATTTTTTTAACTGCAGAAAAGATAATACCGTAATTTCGACATAATAGTACATCATTAACATATATAATTGAGAACCTGGACTTCTACAACAAATATATATTTATAAATCCTACCACATGTAAAATAAAAATGTGACTGAAAAATACTGTAAACCACTAGATGCTCTCAAATATCCTCTGAGAAAGTTTCTCAATATGTTGAGATACTAACTCATATTTTGAGAACGTTTCTTATTATCTTGTGATAGTACCTCATATATTCTGAGATTTCTCATAATTTAGAGAATGTACAATAGGCTAATTGTACTTTTGGTTATTTGTTAAACAGTGTTTTGGGGTTATCATTACTCCATTGCATATCAGATGGAAATAATTACTACAAAAAAACTACATTTACCTGTTACAGCTGTATTTTACTTTACAGATAGGCTACAGACTTTACAAACAACGATTTGTTTGTCATTTGTCTATTATAAACAAAAAACCCATAAGTATACAAAGTTAAAACTGGCTCTACTATCCCAGTAAAATACTGCTTATAAACCTGTAAAATAATGAAAGAATATGAATGATTGCTTAATTATTTGTGTTATCTTTGCCAATAGTATCTCCGATATTTCAGTACTACATAGAAACGTTTCTGAGTGATGTATGTATTCTGTTATGCTATGATCTGATAATCCAGGATGCTTTAGTTGATTTTCTAAAAATAATGGGTTTATTGTATTCTGGTCCCGGCTTGCTTGAATGTATGGTATCTGGTTAACTCATGCAGACTGGGCATAATTATCTTGATGATACTATGATTTAAAAAAACTTCATTCATGTGTGTATATAATTATTCTTAGTAAATATTTTTGATTGTAATATTTCTGCGCTTTTGTAAACTTCTGAATGCAAGAACTTTATTTGTAATAATGGAGTATTTTTACTCCATCATATTGTTAATTATTTATTCTTGCTGTACTTACAGATATCACTGATGTAAACAAAGATCTGACAACATCTAAAATCAACATAAACTTTACAGAGCGGTTGGATAGTTGAATCTATAACAATAAATACAAATATGTATGGGTGAAAATTGTTGGCAAAAATATTGCAAACCGTTCTCATTTAAAGTAGGAGTTAAGTAAAATACAAGATTTTGAAAAAGTTGAAATACCAAATTTATTTTCACAAATGACTGTACAATAGAAGAATATAGAACAAAGCAGACAAACAGCATAGCATCGGTAATGTAGTAGAAAAAACCTGCAGTAAGGAGATGTTCTTATGTGGAGGAAATGATTGTACATCAAAAAATAGAAACTTCCCACCCCAACACAGGACCGTTTGTATCGTCCCCCATATTAGTGATCGGGAAATATTAACAATGTTTTGTCTGCATCAATTTCTGATCGTTGATCCAGTTCAGAAGTCTTTCTGAAGATCTAAAAGAACAGAAGAAGAAAAATAATTACATGAAAGAACACACGTCATTTCGAGAGGCTTATTTAAATCCAGGAAAAATAAAACGTACCACTCTTTTTAAGAAGTTCTCCTTTCCATGAGCGAGCCATCACATCGAGAAACTGGTCAAAGCATTTCACATATTTCGCCAGGCTTGTTCTCTTGTAATCTGTCAAGAAAATAAATCAGTGAGCTGCTAGTGAAGTGTTCACAAGGAGCTCTGTATGTCTCTTATTACACCTTATGACATTTCCGGGGAATAAAAAAAAAAAAAAAAAAATCAACTTTCTTAAATGAAAAGTCCTCAGTCGCCTCCCTCTGTGCGCGAGTGCTGGGAGAGCAAACTGTTTCTGATTACAGGGCAAATGTGTTTCTTTCCGTTTTTATTTTAATTAGTTTTCACTTTACAATGATCTGTAGTTATTTCAAACAAGTTGAAAACAATGCTTTGCAGCCACCACTGGTTTCTAATTCTAGAAAAGTATTATACTAATAATATTTGTGTGGCCAAATATTGATCTGTGTGGGAATAACACATTTGAACATAACTAATAGATATGCAAACATTTAAAAAAGCTGGGCAGCATTTAAATGTTGATTTTAAACATTATATATATATATATATTTATTAAGCTGCGTTCTATTTGGTACAGTCCTAATGATAATCATTATAACAAACAGGTCATGGTTGATTTGACCCTTTAGCCTTATTTTGAGCCAGGAAAAGCCATGGGAGCCTGGCTGCAGACCTCCACTCTCAGGACACCTCCACTGTCAGTACAGGAAGTGACGATTCTGACGAACACGTTTTTTTCCCCGCCCACCGAAGGACTCGTCTGATGGAAGTTTTCAAATCACAATGGAGACTCATCACGGAGGTGATGAGTCCGCCCACTGTGCACTTTGGGTCGGCCTTGGTCAAGCCCTTTTGACCCCCCCAGCCTGGTTCTCGTAAAAGTTTTTAGCTCAAATGACACCATGGAGGAATGTAACGGGAGTTGACAGGGGACTCTGCTCGCCTCACGAGTGCCTATTTTCGCGGTTTTATTCTTTTTTTGGCTATTTCACCCGTTTTCTACCGGGGACACTGCCCGTCCCCAATGAGTGGGGGGGATTTTTTTTCTCGGAAAAGCGAGCAAAATTACCTTGTGTTAGCCTGTAACTTAAAAAGGGACGGTCATTTGAGAAATGTACGATGAGTTATTTGAGAATCTCACCTCTGATCTTTCGACTCTCTGCTGCGTCCTTCTCGTTTTCCTTGTCATTTGTCTCCTCTGACTTCTCTTCCTCTTCGACTGTCCTGGGACGATCCAGCTCCTCACAGATCATACTAAAAATAAATAAATAAAAGTTATGATATAAGCTCTGACGATTTTCAATCACTGCAACAACAAAGCATGGACAGTTCACTGTCACTAACCTGATGGTGGGCACAGCAAAAGGATCAAAGGTTTCCAACTCTTTGAGGTCGATGGGAACAGAGATGCGGCCTGGCCAGAGTTCAAAAGGGACAAATTACATTAAGACTGTGTCATTAATAAACACACCATCTACATGAAATCACATTAGATCTAGGCTTACCTGTTTTGGGATGGACACTGAAGGGGCTCTTCAGCAAATGGTTCACTCCTTTACTGACGTTCACATCGAGCCGGGGGTAACAATACTGCAGCATGATCTCTTTCTCAAAGTGTTGGCCCTTTTTGGAAGTGCCCTTTAGAAAGAAAGATTACATTGTTGTGACTTTTTATAACAACCTCTATGGTGGTCATATTTGAAAAAACGAATCAAAGTCATGTTGTAATATGAAGAGACTGTATGTAATAAAAACTTAGCATAAGAAATATAATGTGTACATTTATTTCCCCACCTTAATGACTCTAGGGTTTATCAAACATAAAATAAGCTACTCCATTTGCATAGTCTTGTAGAACACTGATCAAAACATTTTAAATCATTGTGCTTTCGTGTGTAATTCATTCTAAGAAATGTGTCGTCTTCAATATGAGTCCCTTTTAGATTGATAGATTATGAGTTTAGTGACTAGTGAGCAGTATTACCTGTTTCCGTTTGGCTTGGTCCTTCAACAGCTTCCAACGGTTCTCCGGTTTCTTCTCGTTCTGAAAGTCCTGCTGTAACTGTTTTCTTACATGTAAATGCTTGAGTTAAGGTCAGGTAAAGTTATTTTCATAGTGTGTTGAACAAGAAGAGATCATACTCTCATGTTTGAATCACATTCGATTTGAGAGAAATAAAATGTGGTGTTTTCCATCAGCTATTGGCTCGACTGCATGTTGTGAAAAGGATATCTTCAGGTGTGAGTGCCAGCACTTTATCCACAGATTCCTTACGACCCAGTATGTCCTGGTCCTGTAGTGCGTACAGGGGGAAGTATCGCTCCACCACCACCAAAGACTCTCTGCGGAAATCACAGGTAGAGACTTTCAAACAGCTGAAGCAGCAACATCAGTCAGAGGCAACAACCTCAATAACAGTTGGTGTAATTATACACAAAAAACGCAACAGAAAAACTGTTACAGCCTCAAATTCACTTTACTGACAAAAGGATTGGCTTCTTACCTGATAAAGGGATGAATTGGATCGGAGAGCACTACTTTCTTCATCGTGTCATCACCTCCCTATAAAGACAGCAGTGAATAGAGCACACAATCTTGTGTTATTGACCCCCATGCCGATGCAAATATTTCAGAGATATGATGGCCTGAAAGAGACAGACAGATACACTAAACCCAACTGATCATAAAGAAATCTGCCTTATTTGTCTTGTTAAAAGCCTACAAATACTGTTACCTTAACCAGGCTGAGGTATTCAGCCACTGCGGAGCGTGCTGCTACCGAGAGCTTCCTGGCCGCTTCATCACACACCCAGCAATGCACTCCTCTTCTGCCAGAATAAACCCACAGCAGGTGCTGGAAACCAAAGTCATCTGGAAGATCACATAAATCAAAAAGTGTTAGACACCTGTTCTGCAGAAAATAGAAAATTACACAAGACAAAATGAATGACAAACAAACCTCGAAGAGCTCTATCCAGGACGCGAATGGCGATGGTCATCAGGGTCCAACACTTGGGGCAAATCTCTGCAGCACTAAAAGGAGAGTTTGTGTTATCTCAGTTCGGCTGTGCAACTAATCATATTTTAAATCGCAATTACGATTTTGGCCTGCCACAATTACGAAAACAACATAATCGAAAAAAACTATTATTTTGCTTTGCTAGGTTGTGACAGTGCACTGCAACATATTTGATCTAATTTATTTATCATATTAATATATGTTTAGTAACTTGTGGAAGTGCGCTCCAAAATATTTGTTGATCTTGTTTATTGGTATTTATTATTTTGATATTATTTATTTAAATTTAAATGTATCATTTATTTTAGTATTGGTTTTTCAGTTGAATTATACGTTCAGGGTAATCAACAGTTAAAAACATACTGTTCAAATTATTATTTGTATTTGTTTTAAAGTTCAATAAATGGATGTTTTCAAAGTCAATGAATAATCGTATTTAATAATCATGATATCAATTATTGACCAAAATAATCGTGATTATGATTTTTGCCATAATCGAGCAGCCCTAATCTCAGTAATGTAACAGTCAAGATTTAATAATTTTAACAAATTAACCACAAAATCAATGTACCTGCAACAGCTTCTGACATCATCATAATCAGTCATATCGATATCAAACACCAGCTCCTTCTCCAGGGCCTGGAAGGTTCCTGACTTCACTGTGTTGTGCTGATTGGGCTGTGGGTGAAACATAATCAACGTTATCCATAACATATCTGCAGGGGCACACAAAACTAAGAATGCAAAAGAAGATGCATGCATTCTCACCCTGTGACTGTATATGGCCCCAATGTCGATCTTGTAAGGGTTCATCTTCTGCATCTCCTTCTCCAGCTCGTTCTGCGTGGTGAAGGACTGGTAGCGGACGTAGATGTCATCTTTGAGCGTGAAGGAGA
Organism: Gobionotothen gibberifrons; assembly: GCA_943591055.1. Classification (NCBI taxonomy): domain Eukaryota; kingdom Metazoa; phylum Chordata; class Actinopteri; order Perciformes; family Nototheniidae; genus Gobionotothen; species Gobionotothen gibberifrons. The sequence goes on along the minus strand of CALSBZ010046817.1, from coordinate 1,228,471 downwards.
ACTCTCGATTCTGAAAGTAGTTCTTCTGCACTGAAGTTGTAGAACAAAAAATATATATTAGTCCTCTATAGTCGGTGGTTCCCAACTTGTTGTCAGACATACGTAGGTCAGGTGAACTCATGTGTCAAACTACCTGAGAGATTCCAAATCTGTTCATTTAAATCAAACTTAAAACCAGATTTAAATTTAACTATAAAAGATAGAAAGTGGAAATACAGTAACAGTGTTTACCATGTAACAAAAACACTCATACAACTATAATTTATTTGTACTTCGGAAAAGCACATGCTGGTAGTGTAATACCTGTTTATCCATTACTTTTAGGTATTATTTTTGAACCATTTATCCTATATCTCCTTTAGCTAACTAATTCAATTGGTTGGACACATTTTGTATTATGTGACACTTTCAGTCACATATTGTTCAGTTGTTATAGTAGCTGATTTATGTATTTTTGAAATTAAAAAAATGTTCAGATGAGATGAGCTACTACACTGTGTTTGTATGTACCCATAGAAAACTGCAGAAGCACACATTTGAGTACGCCATGTTGGGAATCATTGCCTCTTTTTCACATTTCAATTGCAACTGTTCTGATCAATAATTATCTTCTTGACTTTGCCTATATTTGTATTTCCTCTTACTGTGTTTATTATAGCAGTCAAAAACATTTGTAGTTATTCAAATACTACTTTGCAATACATATTATTCTCATTGTTGTGTTGTTTGCTCCTTCACTTTGCAATAGGAGGGAATAAGCACACCATGCTGAACAAACAATATGCTTCATAATGTCAACAAAACCGGCCACTGAGCTCTCTAATGTAGCCAATAACAAAACATTGGTTAACAACTTAATGAATTCATCTTGATAATGTTATTTATTGCTAGCTTTCAGCGGGCTGTCTAATGACGACACTCACCTCCTCCATAGTTCAGCCAGCGGTAATACTGTGAGAAGGGGAACAGCCGTCGGTAGTACAGCGGCAATATGTCCGGCAGACAGGCCGAGTCATAATCTGAGGCCGGCATTACCTGACCGTGCAGTAACAGAATCGTTACAGTTGTAAAAATATGTTAAATTGTCAGAAAGAAGCTAGCTTGCGGTCACAACAGACTGACAGTTCGGTGTGTTGTTTTACACTGAGAGTAGCGCGGGAAAAGACTCAAGGAAGGGGGAGAGCCAATGAGAAAAGGATTGAACAATGTCGTCATCAAAAGCGGAAATAGTTTTTAAATGTTTTTTAAAATTGCAGCATCAAATATGCTACCAAGGGAATGTAATGTCAAATGGATATGAGTAAATTGTATGTACATACTTGCCGTGCTATAAAAGATTATATCTGACTTTTTCAAAGCTTTATTTAACCTTGTAATGTGTGTCCTACAACGGAAGTGAAGGCGGAAGTGTCAACGTTCTGAGAGAGATGGGTAGGCATTTGACTCTACTGCAAGTCCTTTTTTATTTTGTTTTGTTTTACCCATCAACCAATAAAAACGTAATTTCACTAATGGCTGAGTATTTTTGTATATATGTGTGTCACAAATAATATCCCTTGCAATGTAGTAATTTATATACTACACCTCTAGAGGGCAGTACCGTTTAAGGACAAATATTATAATACCCCATTCAAGGCATGATTCAAGGGATTGTGGGGGTCCTTTTCCTCATGGACTGTACAATTATCAGTTGCTCTTTGGACTGTGGGCTGTGCATTAAATATGATTTCTTATCTAATTGTATTCATTCTGTCTCATCTATAGCTTTACTCTGTTGTCATTAAACCTCTATAATTGCCATATGCCTCTGGCTCTGTCATTTTGCCTTTATTGCACACAACATGGATATTTGATAGAATGTAAATGGCAAGACCTTTTACACACACAAACTTGTATGTGCAGTGCAGCTGCCATTTAAACATGCCTCACTTACAATTTAACTTGCAGTATGTGAAATGTAACTATGAAAACTTTAAGAAACAAAATAAATGTATTAACTTTTGCACATCAATATTTTTTGTGCACACCTTTCCAACCACGACCCGTCCATTCCTCTGCACTCCATTGAATCCAGTTGTTTCAGAAAGGTTGACGTTGACAGTGAGTATTACCTTTCACCGTTGCAATTGTCCAACTGTTATCATAATATACGGTATGGGAAAAACCTGTGCAGTTGATTTATAGTAATGAACTTCTCTCTCTTTGCAGCATCACTGAACTGTGCCACATGCAGGAGCAATTTATAGACAAGCATGCCAATACATTTCCACTTGATGATTGCACTTGTGTTTATGGTAATATTCTTTAATCATATCCTGATTTACATAATGAAAAAGCTCTCAACCGCATCTTACTTGAATTATGCTAATTATTTTTGCTGAAGGCCACAGGGGATGTGGTTAGTCCTTTCTTAGAAATTATTTGAAATGGATTTGGGATTAACAATGTCTGTTTCTACTGACGCTACAGTCAACAAGTTTGGTGCAAATATGCACATTATATAAAGTAGCTGCTAACCTAAAGTACAAGTGGTCTCGCTCTAACTTTACTTCAGCTTTTCTGTGGCTGATCATGCAAGTAGGTATGTAAGCGGACATCTCACAATGAAAACGTATTGCAGTGGTGAAGGAATTGATCAGATTGTAAAGTATTTTTGGAACACTGTTAAAAAAAAGTTGTGCATTTAAATGTTTTTTTGTAAAGTTTAAGTATAAACAACATTACATTGCATTTAGCTGATGCTTTTATCCAAAGCGACTTACAATAAGTGCACTCGACCAAGAAGATACAAACTTGAAGAAAACAGAATCATATAAGTACATCAGGTTTCATCGAGCCAAAACATTTCAAGTGCTACTCAACTAGCTTTAGATAAGCCAGTCCTTTATTAGTATATAAGTGCTTTGTTAGTCATTGTATTGCTCGAAGTGGAGTCGAAAGAGATGAGTTTTCAATCTGCGCTGGAAGATATGTAGGCTTTCTGCTGTCCTGAAAACACGTTCTTACATTTAAAAAAATAGTATATTATTTGCCGTATAATGGCAAATGGGATTCCTTATCATTTGATTATTATTTCTGAATTAATGTAAAAGCATGTTTTTATTATTGATGTCGTTTGAGGTGGTGCTCATTTTTACTTCATTGATTATTATTTGTATTTGTTTTACTATTTTTGTTTGATTTATTAAACTGTAATGTATGACAATATTGATTATGTACTATCTGTTATATTCTCCATTAAAAATATCGTAATCTTAGTTTGTATTTAAAGCTGATGAATACAGGTATTGGAGTTAAAAGAACAGTATTTCCCTCTAGACAAAAACAGTATGCAATAAATGTCAGTGGGTAGAGTTAGCTAGGTGAAACTGATGGTGAAAATGTAATTTTCCGCAGAGTCTATAATAAATCTAGGTCAGCCTGTCTTCAGGTTGTCATAAACCACATTGGGCAGAATGAATGGGTCATCTCAGTGTACACGAGGAGTCAAAGTTTGGGGAGGAAAAGGTCAACACATCTTCAGATGACCAAAGTGCGCCACCATCTGTCTCCTTTCATCAAGAAAACAATGTGGACACATAGGTCAGGACAAATCCTCTCAACTACAGTCTGAAGTGATCGTGACCAAGTATGGTGATCAACATTACTGATTTCTAAACAATACAAGTCCCATCGTCAGCAATAGCCCTATGGTATTGGTCTATATTTGATGGAAAGTTGGACAGTTTTCCAATGTTCTTGCTTTCCAAGATGGGAAGATTTATACCTTTGTTTATCATTTATTATTGAGTGCTATACTTCACTGGTTGTCAACTTCCTATTTTTATTTACATGTATTTTTGCCTCTTTCTAAAATGTTTGCACTTTCTCTATGATTCTCATAATTATTACTAAACTCAAAATGAAGCCAAGACTGATAGGATTTTCACTGGTTTTAAAGATAGTTGGGCATGATTTAACATTTCACTCGATACATGAAAAGTGAAAGGATTTACACGTTTTTACAAATCATCCTGAAGGACACATGAACACTCAAAGCAAATATCATGTCACTGTCTGCATCCGACCCTTCTTAAGATGTTTCTCTCAAATCTATAAATGTGAACATGAGTGCTAAAGAAAAAGTCAGAGTATCAACAAAGCCAGTAAGATCCAGTCACTGGGGACTATGCATATATTTATCTTTACACTGCAGAGCCACAGAAGGTCCATAACTCTCTGCAAGGAAGTCAATATTTACCAAATGTGTAACTTTAAAGGTCCCATGTCATGGCCATTTCTACTGATCATAATTCCATTGTTGAGGTATACTAAAATACATTTATATTGTGCAATTTTCCAAACTCACATTGGTTTCTCATACAGCATCTCAGTATAGTATGTGTATTCACTCTCTGTCCTAAACGGCTTGTTGGAGCTCCTGCCCCCCCCCCCTCCCTGTGAGCCCAGTGGCCGTCTGTGAGACAGCGAGACACAGCGAAACCCAGCGAGACACAGCGAAACCCAGCGAGACACAGCGAAACCCAGCCCGAAACCATCCCGAACACACACACACACACCCGCAGCCTGGCTGGGAATTTGTGTGTGTGCTCACATACCGACTCACAGCCTCGCCGCGTCCCGCCCTCTCAGGGAGGAGAAATCGCCGGAGCTGCAGCTGAGAAAAGATTGAGTGTGTGTGTGAGGAAGTCCGTGGATTGGTATGGGCACGTCACCATACCCAGGAAGAAAACAATGGAAAAAGAGAAATCTCCAGCGAGGCGTTCTGGGGCAGCATAGACAGGTCTTGTGTTAGAGTTTTACTCGCTACACTACACTATTTAAAGAAAAGTAAAGGATATCTGATAAAGGGACGTGTGCACATTTAGAGGTTGTTTGAGTCAAAGAGACACAGTAAGACCACTAAAAGGGAGAAATGGAGCATGAGGGAGTGAAGCATTTAAATAGGTGTTAGCATGTGTGTGATGTACATGTGTGTAAGAGCACAAAGATATGCATTTGTGAAGCAAGACCGTGAGGGACTATTCTCTTCGAACGGCAGCAGGTGCAATCAATGCATATCCCCGTCCACAGTTTCACGCTGTACATGGCATCAAAGAGCCCTCTGTTGTTTCCATTTATGTTTTGTACGACCAGCCACGCTCCACTTCATCTCCAAATGGCTCACACTCTTGAATCTCTGTTATACTTCAGATTGATGAAGCCATCTGTTATCTGTTGTATGTTGGTAGGCCCTGTACACCACACACGTTGTTATATAAACATATGTACACAAACTGTCATGTTTCATGTAAAACAATGGCATGGCTGTATCCAACAGTTAACATTGGGATAACATACAATACAATTTAAATAAACATTAGAGAAATTACCATTAACCCATTAATCAAAATGACATTTCACTGAAGCTTTGACCTCTGAACTGAGAAAAGCTACTACAAGACTTTGAGGTCATGAAACTCCAAACACTTTTTTAAATCTACACTTGATACTATGAGCACACCCTGTGACACAGGAAAGATAACATATGACACACTTTCTGGAGACTTCTGGCCTTGTGACTATATATACTGCACACAGACTAAACAAGCATACATGGATATTTTAGACATTTAACCAGAGACAGGTTTTTACAAGAAGAGGACATGAGAGGAACAAAATCCTTCTTAATCCCCTTCACACTGTCATCCGTCCCTTAATGTTATCTTTAGAGAGCAAAGGGTACAATGTTGTCCTCTGAAATAAAGTATACAATGGAAATATTAAAGTGCAAGCACCTTGACATTTAGTTAGTTAAAAAAAAACAAATGCTAAAAGTGACTCTTTTTCATTCTTTTTTAATTTTTGAGCTACCCAGTAGCCTAATTATTCAGCTGCAAGTACCTTATTGCATACATAATGATACTCCCTATATGCTTCTGAAATGAGCATGCTCCTACCCAATGAGTGCTTTTCATTTGAGTAGTTTGAGTATATTTTAATGCTGATACTGCACTTTTACCACAGTAAAATATTGAATTCAGGGATTTATTTTTAACTGAGTATTTCTACACTGTGGTAAAACTAATATAACTTAAATATCTGAGTACTTCTCTCACGTCCTGATAGTATGACATAAGAGTTGTATGCTGGTTTAGGTGATGCATTGAGGGAACATCAGTATTTCTTACATCCCTGCCATGGCTCTGCAGCCCACCATCCACCATTACAACCAGATAGAAGAGAGACCTCGTGCACTGCTCCCCCCCTCCCTCACTCCCCCTCCCTCGGCTCGCGCACTGAGCTCATTGGTTGGCGCGACAATATAAAGTTCCGCAGTGTTTCCCTCACTGACTGATTTACTGCCTGAGGAAGAAGAAGAGCAGAGCTGCCTGTAACTGAGAGGATTTACCAAACTTCACCGGTGTTATTATTACCTGTGTGACTTTTGTTTGAGTCGGCTCGTGTTATTGTTCTGCACCATGAAGGAAAGAAGACTCACGCAGCCGTGTGTCGCGAGGTGTAAGCTCGTGCTGGTCGGGGACGTCCAATGCGGTAAAACAGCGATGTTACAAGTGCTGGCCAAGGACTGCTACCCAGAGGTATGGAGAGACAGCCTTTAGACAGAACAAAGTTATTTTCTAATATTATTTTAAATCACTGGTGCTTTAGTATTTTTTACAGTGCTAAATAAAAAACGTTCATGTTGGGAATGACACTCTTGTTAGGGACTTCAGGTATGTTTAAACACTGATATTTTAATTATTTTAAAAATGATATACCTCTTTATTATTATTGTTATCTATGCTGCAACAACCATATTTTCCATCTGGTGATTAATGAAGGCTTCTTTTATCTAACGGTTACCTGTCATATTATATTTGGGACATAGCTCTTATAAAAACCGTCCAAAGTTATTTTATGTATTCATCCTGATATTATTTTTAAATCACACTACTGTCCCTTTACCACACATTTTTGTCTTAATTAATGCAAACTTGGATATTTAAAAAACAATTACATTGTTTTTGTATACATCTTTATTGTTAACTTCCTCTATTCTGTGACATATTTTCCATTTGGCCATCAATATAGGCTTATCATATCTTATTGTATTTAATCTTATAATTATATTCATAAATCCCCCAAGGGGCAACATAACCCATATAGTAGGCTATAATGGGATTAACAGTCATTGTGTAGTAAAGGATATTTGACGGAAGGATATATTTTCATTGGATTAGTATTTTTGACAGTGCTACATTAAAAGCTTTCGTCGTGGTAATGGTATTACTAAGAGACTTCAGGTCATACATTTAAACACTGCTTAGTCTATCAATTTAATTAACAGAAATGTTAATAACTGCTCATTAACCCAAACTATTGTTTTTAGACATTTAAAAAATAATACATGCTTCACACATGAAGGTCTTACCTTTTTTATTTTAAATAAATATATATTTCATAAATGTTTCTGCTGGTCCAACTCAGAAAATGGACAACTAATAACCTTGACATCTTCATTTTTGTTGGCCTTTTATACTCTAAATAAATAATAATTTTGTTATATTTGTATGTGAACTTGTGGTAAATAATCCTTAAACCTATTTCTCTTTATTATCCATTTCTAGACCTACGTCCCCACTGTGTTTGAGAACTACACCTCCTGTCTGGATATTGAAGATCAGCGTGTTGAGCTCAGCCTCTGGGACACATCAGGTGAGGATTACGCCCTGATTGTTCTTCCTGATATCCCTAGTTTAATAAAACTAGCAAAGAACAAGGCCATGTTCCCCTCTCCCCACTATCTTTGATTCACTGTCAAGTCAACATTCTTCCCAATGTTTAGGCTTTGTTGAGCAACACATATTCATGGGATCATTTGTGAAACTTGTTTATCCTCCTAACATCAACACAGTCAGCATGGAGTCGGGTAACGACTGTAAATGAAGCTCAGTCTCCATCATTGTTTTACATACAATGTGTTTTCTGTTTACCCAGACATCACTATCTGCCAATCCTGTTATGATGCAGTTAAGCAGCTTTTCACTCATGTGAAATCTATTGAGATCTTCCTTGGTGGATTGCTGCAGCCAATGAACAACAGGCCTGTTTGAGCAACATTGAATGAAAAAACATACATTAAAATAACATAAAAATTAAAATCCCCTTCAATCAAACACACATGGTGCCCAAGTTTAAGAAATATAACAAAGCTATTAACACTAATGTAAATCTCTAAGGCTACCAAGTTAACTACAGTTTACTGGACTGCACTAAATATCAAAGACCAACACATATATTAAGCTTACAATGATATCAAACAGAGAAAAAAATCAGATCCTCATAATTAAAAACATGGGACCAGCATTTCGGGTTGAAAAGTAAATCAAGCAATCATTCAATTAACCATCTCTCGATCATCTTATTGATTAATCAGCACATTTTAGCAGCTCTAGTTTGGGCTGCTCAATTAATCGTATTTTAATCACAATTATGATTTTGGCTTGCAACGATTATGAAAACAACATAATCGAAATAAAACGATTTTTTTTTAAATTATATATATATATATATTTTTTTTAATTATATTTTTTTTGTATTGGTTTTTCAATTGAATTTCAGGGTAATCAACTGTTTAAAACATACTACACATTTTTTTTACAATAAATGGATGTTTTCAAAGTAAATGGATAATCGTTTTTAATAATCGTGATATCAATTATTGACCCAAATAATCGTGATTATGATTTTTGCCATAATCGAGCAGCCCTAGCTCTAGTTTGTATTCATGGTAATATAAATGTGTCTAACACTATTCATCTGCTCTTGTTTAACCTATATATAATACGTTTGAGTTTTAAAACCAACTTTCTCAGGCAGAACATGAAATGAACATTGTCCCTTGACCAAAAGAATGATCAGCAACAATCATTCAAGTCTTTTGTTAAGTAAACATGCTAATGTTTTCTAATGGGAGGATTTGATGCTTTTCTCTGCTTTTGTTCAATTGTGAACTTAAGAACTTGACAACTGATTAACGAGATGTATGGAACAAGGAATTGAAATGACAGTGTGCATTTCTTCCCAATTTCCAAACTGTTTATGTTAAAAAGATCACTCCAAAGATCACGCTAACAATCTGCTATAATCTCAGTTACAGGCTTAATGCATACAGTTGAGAGAACCATTACTGTCCTACTGATATAATGACCGTACACATACAGAGAGAGATTATGTAATTAGGATCAATAAGAAATCCACTCCAGTATAGATTCATTTCATAACACATTGGCTGAGGCATTGTGCTCGGAGGAAGTGAGGCGCTGCCAGTTGGCCCGCAGAGGGGTTGTTGCACAGGGGAGAGGGGGATGCCTCGTGCATGCAGGGGGTGGAAGTGTGTGCATGTGTCCTGTCTTACTGTGTGTGTGTGTTTGTGTGTGTGTGTGTGTGTGTTGCACAGTCAGTGTTGAACAGAAGGCACAAGTGAGGGGGACTGAGAGAAAAGATATGCATGACCTCCTCGCTGCCTTATGGTGTGTGCCGCCTAAAAAAAAGGTCTTATGTAACTGAAACCAGCTCTGAACTAATGTGGGATTGTTTGTTTATCTCCCACGGAGTAACAACTTTCTGGACAGTCACCCTTTCCAGAGAAATCATTGCATAAGACCTATTTACTTTTTCAACAC
>CALSBZ010046817.1:1191764-1208513 GCA_943591055.1 Gobionotothen gibberifrons | reverse complement strand
ACACACACACACACACACACACACACACACACACACACACACACACAGGGATCTACTGTAGGGATCTCTGCCACAGCTGCTCTGACAGTGTCATAACTCCTGTCTCTGGATAGAAAATGGGGTTGTATGTCAAAGGCTCAGCTGGGTGAGTGTGAGAATGCCCGAGCATTCTTCAGTGTCCTATATGAGCATCTGCCTCTCTGTACAGCAGGCGTTTCCCCACATAATGTTTCTGTATAATTTCTCAACCTACTGTATAATGTGTGTACTTTAAAGGAAATGTTTGCATAATATGTGAATTATGTGTATTTGGCTTCTTGCAGAGAATTAGAAGAGGAGATTGATACCACTCTCACGTTTGTACGGTTTATTTAAAGCTACAGCCAGCAGTTTGTTGGCTTTGAATAAAGATTGGAAAACCAAGAAAATAAAATAGCAAGGTTCTGTCGAAAGGAGATACAATAAACCTACCAGCACCTTTAAAGCTCACAAATAAACAATTTATATGTTGTTTTTTTATTCAATATAAGAGGTGAAATATAAAAGACAAGTTGTGGTTTAACAGGGAGTTATGTGCCGTACTATTTCTCGGCTTACTGAGCTGCAGAGGTGCTGGTCGGTGGATTTTATGATGACATTTTTGTATTGTATTCACATATTAATGCATTCTTACAGGTGTCATCTTTAGGCAAGGAGTGCTAGCCTTTGTTACATCTCTCTAAATGCTATGTGTCAGCTGATGACACTTAGCTCTTTGGAGTATTTTTGATGCATTGATGCAAATGACAACCCAATATCAAATGCTATGTTTCTATCCTATATTTAACTATACGTTTAAATAGTTACATGGAGATAGTGTCCGTGCAGCCTAGCTTTTTGCTTTTGATTAAATTGATTTTCAGGTGAATCTGCACGTCTTACAATATGTAAACGTAATCTAGGGCAGTCCAACTCATGATTGAGCTCACATGTGTCATCACCTTGTCTCAGTAACTGTTTTGTCCCTCGATACCCTGAAGAAGATTGTCATATTTGTGCTTCATGTGGCTACAAGTGGGCAACTGTTTTGAGGTGTTTTTTACCCCTTTGACAAGCATGCTGTTTCCCTCCTTTTTCCAATGTGTGTGCTAAGTGAACCAGCTGCTGAAGCTTTAGATACAAGAGTGGAATCGATCTCCTTAGCTTACTCTTTGTAAAACAATTAAACATATTTCTCAACATTTCAAACTAAACCTTTAGATGACAAGCTGTCTTGGAATATTCACATACTATATTTTTGCATGTGTCTGAATTTTGCATCTGTCTTCTTTGTTCAAAGAGATACAGCATCGAGAACAGCCATAAAAATAACAAAAATCCCAGCTGCATGTATCTGATTGTTCCGGACTTACTGAAGTTCCTTTCAATCAATCTGTCCCTCTCGGTCTGATTGCTCATATCAAAGCTGTTATGATGATGGGGTTGGTTCAGGCAGCAGTCTGTGAGCTCTGGGCGACTCACTGAGGCTCACAGACATCAGCAGACAGCAGACGCCACAGCCTTTCTGTAGCCCTGAGCCCCGAGGACCGACTTACATTAATATTAACCATGTTAAGCTGTATTAACATTTGCATACTGTGCATAATGTCCTGAAAATCAAATACAAAATTAAATAAGTATAGGGGTTCATGTGTTTTTTTTTAATTAAATCTATTTATCACTGCTGACACAACCAGGTTTTTCTCTGTCAATTGTACCAATGCAGTCTTATTATCTGTTCATGTGCGTGTCTGTGAGTACTGTATTTGCAGCTAAGGGCATCCATGCGTGACCATGAACATGTGTATTGGTGTATGAATGTGTGTCAGTGTGTGATGTGTATACTAAGCAGTTTATCTCGTCTGCTCTGCATATTTTCCTGTTCCCCAAGTGCAGCGAGGTGAGCCAGGTTCAACACACACTGCAGGAATGATAATACCCCTTCTGTCCCTGCTTAAGGTAAATAGACTCCCTTGGTACATCTAACTCTCCTCCCTCCCCCCTTACCGCCATATTATGACACACCCCAGACACACTTATTTACCCACACATGTTCACCTTCACCAGATCTACCCCCCCTCTTCATGCCCACGTGCCCCGTGTGGCACACCCTGAGGGCATGTCAGAAGTCAGCGCTCTGCAAGCGGTTTAATTAGGCAACCCTGCCTGGCATTGGGGGAAATCGGGGGGGATGGGAGGAAAAAGCATGGGCACATGAGGTGCTTGGGATGGGGGTCGACTGTAGGAGTTGGAGGAAGAGGGTTATAGTTGGAGATGTGATGTGCACATCTGGATAACAGCTAAACACAGTCATATGTGTGCCATCCAACGATAAGGCCCCTGAGGAAGTGTGTTATAGTGTTGAAAACTATTACATATTTGCTGTTCAGCACAGACGTTTCCTTGTTTTATCTTAAAATGTAAAACGTTTTGGTACAATATTCGACCTTAAACAATAGGATGTGTCAGTCCTCCATTATTGATATATAAAGACTTACTTTAACTGTTATCAATAGTCAGCTGTTAGTGATCATAATTAGGTAATCACTATCATTACACAACGCAGCAGATTCCTGAACCAAGAATCGTTAACTGACTGTGATACAAAACATGTAGAGTCATACAATGTAAAGGCATGTTGATGGCGAAACTGCATTAAAAAGTTTGCATTGCATCTTTAATTTCTTCCCTTGTAAATTGTTGTTTTTGCTTTCACTTAAATTACACTTTATAATCTGCTGTCTTCTTATTATCTCATTTCATTTTCTATGTTAAACTGTCTTTTTGTAGAGCTCGTTCAGCTACATCGATTGTATAAAAAGGCTTGATACATAAAGTTATTGTTACTATTGTAGGATATTTAAACCGTTAAATGTCTTCTCAAGAACATTAAACATGCATAATTAATTTGAAGATGAATAACAAAGCAGTTGAATGGACTTCTGTGCTGAATCTTCAATCGAATAAGCCTGCATGAGTTGGGCCAATGATGAGATGATGAGTTATGCTAATAAGTATACTGGTTAGATAGACTCTATGCATAGCTATAGCTAGGGGCAAAAGTAGACATATTGTATAAGACAAGCTCCTCATGGCAAACGTAGAGTAGTCATGGCAACGGTGAAGCACATATGCAGTATGTAGTATTTGTGCATGTGTAAGTGACTTATGTCTGCCAAAAGTCATGGGCGTTGAATAATACAATGATATTTTGGAGTGTAATTTCTCTTTAAAAGAAATAAACATTAGTCAGTGAAAAAGTGTCATGTTTCATCCTATCATCTACATCTGATTCTGTTTAGAAAAATCTCTCCATAGCTGCCAATCTGCACCTGAACACATGTTGTCTGCAGAGCTCACCCATCTACTCATCAGGTGACTTACTGTAAAGGGGCGCTATTGTGCTTAAGGAGTTTTCCGTTTCCTGTAGTGTGTTATATAGGTTTTTATCATAGACTGTGGTTTTTATGTATGCAAAGGATCCAATCCCAAAGTTCCCTTCAGATGGAGTTTTTATACACTCTTTTCATGACTGTTATGTTAACATGAAATTGCAAAAAAAGCACATGTGTAACAAATAACTTTAATCAGGCTGCCTGCATGACATTTAAGTATTCGAGTTTCAGGGCCATGGTATTCTGCATGTTATGCTTGTTCACTGAAAGGCTTACTTTGATGACTAAATACAAAATAACTATTGTTTAAGTGATCATTAGTTACACCTTTGATGAGGAATTTCCCTAAAATATATTGCTTGCATTGAGGAACACAATTTTTATTGTATGAGGCAGAGGGAATCCATTATTCATTTTATGTGCAGCCTTCATCCTCACTCTTTTATCCAAACTTGTTAATCAGGGAAAACAGGAAAGAACCACGGCTCAGCATACAAACTACAAATCTGAATTTTACAGTCTCACCAGTCTATTGTTTCCTTCCCCTTGTGTCTTCTCCCTTTGTGTTTTATTTGTATCTTTCCATCAACTTTGATCTGTTCTACTGAAACTGTTTCACCTTCAGAAGGGCTTCATAAATCTCTCTTGATCTCCCTGTGGATGAAAACGTGTGGTCCAGAATATAAATCAGCATCGGGCCAATCCGGACTGCAGTCAGGCATAGCAGCATCTTAAAAATGTCTTTTATCTTTCTGCAGAAACATGTGCACACATATACACACCCATGGGCGTCACTTTGTTAGAAAAATGGTGGGGACAATTTTGCAGATGTAACATCAGCATAGCAGAAGACAAAAGAAGTCCCTCCGCTGGGTGTTGAACGTCGAGTACCTGCATTAAAAACCAATGCATAGAACTCTAGACCACCAATGTGTTTATAAAACATTGAACACCCAGTGAATTGGTACCTTTACGCACATAACGAGCAAACAGGTATGGAGGACAGAACATGACATGAGTAAGAAATAAATGAATGCATAAATACAGGAATAAATACAAGAATAAATAAACACAAGAAAAAAAAAATATATATATATTGAAATAAATAAATGAATGTATAAATACAAACATGTAAGTTGAGAATAAAACAGAAGACACATTATTATATATCTTAAATGTATAGCTACATATATTTTCACTTACATTTATTAATTTCTGTGTCACACAATGTTGTTTTGCTTGGTAGACTTGTATTCTGTGGATACATTACATGTCATTTGTCAGACGCTTTTATCCAAAGCGACTTACATACATTCAGTACTGTGGACAATCCCCACAGGAGCAATTTGGGGTGAAGTGTCTTGCCCAGGGACACAACGACACGCTGACTGCAGTGGGACTCGAACTTACTATCCCCCTGATTCAAAGTCCAGCACTCTATCCACTGAGCCACAGCAGCCCCTATACAACAACATTTATATCAAATGCACTTTCAATTGCTCTGAAAGTGCACGTGTCTTTAACAATATCTTTCAGTTGCTCTCATATTTTATTTCACTTCCTCTGACCAGTCCCCCTTTTATTTGGAACTTTGCGTCAAGTTGTACACAGTGAAGGAGAAACACAGTGACTCTTCTCTCTTCAATAATTATTTTAACAAATTACAGCACTGGGAACTTCAGGGCAGGCGTATTAATGTTTTGTATAAACTGTAAAGCCACCTGAGACAAAAGCACCATTTGTGATTGTTTGTGATTATTGGGCTAAATAAATAAACTCTGATTGACGGTTCGAATCCAGAGCCTGCTAGAACATTTCAGGCTGTATATTAAATTATATATATTTTTTTCTTTTAACATGTAAAATACGCATTCTGGTACTCTCTGATAAGAAAATAAAGCAAAAAGGCTAAACAGGTCAAACAAAGGAGACTAAGGAGGAATTATTATTTTAATTTACATTACTTTTTTTTTTTTAAGTGCATTGCCTGCGCCCTGCTACTGCTCAGAGGGAGCAATGTTTTTTTTAATTAAATGTGCTAATGAAAGTTTACTAACATGTCCAAGTTGCACATCTTGACACTAAACCAGTGTTGTTGTTTATTACATTTCTTTGTGCACACTATTTTTCTTAACATTTATAAGTTAAAACCTTTAAAAAGTGGTGGGGACAAAATTAGCCATTTCAAAAAGTGGTGGGGACATGTCAAATGACGCCTATGATACCTAATCATATATATCAAACTCTAATCTAAATCTCAGTATTGTGCTAACTTGTAACACGGTTGCCACCTTGTGCCTGAAATAAATCTAAAAATGTTTTACGCTCAGGCACTACATGTGTTGCTGTGCCAAACAATTGGGGACCTGCGAAAATCCCATCCATTTGTTGGGAAGTGTAGTTTAAACAGTCGAGCGGCTGCTTTCTGTGTGGAGCGCTCAGAACTACGACTCCCACAATCCCTTGCTAGCGTTTGCTCGTGTCCAAAATGGCGTCTTCTTGAAGCGTACATACATCGCAAGTGTGTTGTTGACAAGTGATTACGGTAAGTTTTAAATGTTTTTAACCACACATTTCACTGTGATGTTGTATAAAATATAAACATCTGACTCGCGTGATGTTTTAGTGTTGAATCTGTTGGCAGTTTACTGGAGAAAATTAGCCTCTTTGCTAAGTTGTTAGCTAGCGTAAGGAGCTAGCTTGTTCACTCTGCATTCATTTGTAACTCACATTTAACATACTTGATTGTGTTTTAAGTCCCTATGACACGTTAAGTTTTCTTACTGTGGATGTTGAAGTTTTATGTGAAACTAGATCAGGCCTGAAACTTTTACCGTCAGACTTAAAATGCATGTTACCTTCAGACACTCGCTGCAGAAACGTATAAATGAATGCTAAATAATAAAGCGGTCATCCCTATGTTCCCTGGGTCTTGACTTAGGGTTCGTTTCGTCTTGTTTAGAAGAAGGAAACGCTTTGTTGTAATAGCCATGTTGACAAAGTTAGTACTATGCTTCACTCAGGCTTACATGTGATTTGTTGTTTAACATTATTGATGCTTTCCGTTTTTTGACACACTTATCAATGTTGAGATAAATCCTTTGTTGATTCCTTACTCGAGAAATGAACAAGCACCAATTACTCATCATAAAACAAACAATTGTAATATAAACAGCTTGTTAAATAAACAAAGCGACAATATATTTACTGATTGATGTGGGTATAAACTCAAAATGTAAAAAATGTTTTGCAACTGCATTTGTAGTAACTGAACATTTGGAGACATACTTTTAAGGGAGTTATAAGTTGTTGAAGAGTGTTTCCAAAACAACTGACCCCGGAAACATTGAACATTTGAGGGGAAAAACAGTGTCCCGTGTCTTATCGGGAAAATAAGATTTACTGACCCTGTGAAGAAAAACTGTAAATTGCAAGTGCCTTAGCAGCTTGACTGTAGGCTGTTCATTAATGTATGTCCTGAAATGTAATAGAGCACTTTTTCTTATCAAAAATGTAACTAAGCGAATGTGAAATGACTGCACATTTGTCACTAACAACATGCTCCTTACAGATGGCGGCCGACCCGGAGAAGAAAGAGGAGAAGAAGGAGGAGAAGAAGGAGGAGAAAAAGGAGGAGAAGAAGGAGGAGAAAAAGGAGGAGAAAAAGGAGGAGAAGAAGGAAGAGAAGAAGGAAGAGAAGAAGGAGGCTGACTCCTCAGCGTCCAAAGACAGGGAGAGGAAACGCAGCCGTTCACGAGAGCGTAAACGCAATGTTCCTCGCGAAAGGAATCGCTCTAAATCTGCAGAGAGGTAACTCAAATGCAGCACATATCTGTCTTTAACGCTAGACTAAATGAGTAATGTTTGAAAACTGCATTATAGCATTTGTCCTAGTTTTGTTTCATTTCATTGTTCATAACCATGCCCTATTTTGAATGATGATGAAATTATACTAAACATTATATTTGTTTTTAATGACAGAGAACGACGAATGAAAGACAGAGAGAAGGAGCGTGACAAAGATAAGGACAGAGATGTGGGCAGAGATGTGGGCAGAGATGTGGGCAGAGATTTGGGCAGAGATTTGGGCAGAGATTTGGGCAGAGAAAGGGGTCGCAAGGAAAGAGACGTCCATCGCCGTGATAAAGATCGCGGCAGGAGGTCCAGGTATGTAAATGCTGAAATACACTTGGTGAAATAGAAATGCATCAAACATGTTGATTTACTTTCATTGCGCAAAAACCAAATGGATGTTTTCCTCATAACTATTTATTAACATCTGTTTTAAATTCATGCTCCTTCGTAGAAGTCTCTCACCCAAGTCCAAGGACGCCAAATCAAAGAGAGACAAGCAAATAAAAACAGAAGAGGAGGAAGATGGAAAAAAGAAGAAGGAAAAGGTAAAATGGGTTTATCATCAGAATCAGAATACCTTTATTAGTCCCACGGAGGGGAAATGTGCGTAGTTACAGCAGGAAAAAGAGCCACAGACAGCTTAATGTTACATAATGTGACATGCATTTAAAAAAAAGTACTAAGTTATGATATAATAATTGAAAAAAGTTACATAATTAAAAAAAATACACATCCTATAACAGTTCTACGGATTTAGCAGCCAGGTATATATTACACAGTGATTAACGGCATTTATATATATCTATATATTGCACATCTAGCACATGGTATTTAGTAGGGCTGCACAATTTGGGGGAAATAATCTAATTGCGATATTTCTGACAGATATTGCGATTCGATTTGTGATATTTGTTTTTAAGCGACCCAACGGAAGTTTATTGTAAAATGCGGCCATATCTCCGGCTAGGAAGGTCGTATCAACGTGCTCCCGTCTCCAGCACCCCCGCAGCCCGAGCTACGAGTGAAATAACTAAACTTACATGAAACTTCCGTTGGGTTGCTTTAAAGTCAAGCTTCAGTTTAAGATTCACCCTGTAATAGATGTATAACATGTGATGGAGCATTACTAACCTGACTCAGATGGTTTGTTTCACCAAACCATCCAGGAAAGCTCCATTGGAAGCCATTTGGAAAAGTATTTCAAAAAGACTTGGCAGGTCACCTACTGACATGGACCACTTCTGATTGGTTAACAATGACTGGTACATGTGGAGCACAGCACTTCTGATTGGTGTGGATGACTGACACACAAGAAGACTTGTTGAAAGAAAAAAACTTAAAAATCACAGGCTTTGCGATTTGATAATTGCATCATTTCAAATTTCGATTTTAAATCGATTAATCGTTCAGCCCTAGTATTTAGCAGCAAGGGCATAACTGTGGTTGTTATATTCTGAAGTTGTTATTTCAAATGTTTGACCCATCTCGCCTCTCTTCAGGTCCAACCTTTATCTTTGGAAGAGCTTCTCGCCAAGAAGAAGGCAGAAGAGGAAGCGGAGGCAAAGGTGGGAAGTCTCTTGAGTTCACATTTGTCTTCTTTTGAAATCTTTAGGATTATATTTTCCTCGCTTCATATTTGATTGTTTTTGCCCTTTTCAGCCCAAGTTCCTCTCGAAAGCAGAGCGAGAAGCCGAGGCTCTGAAGAGGAGGGACCAACAAACCGAGGAAAGGAAGAAGGTGACGGAAGAGGAGAGGAAGAAGAGAAGGATGTTCCAGGACATGGGGAGAAAAATGATGGGTGTGTATTATCAGCCACTGGTTCATTGGGTTGTCTGCATTATGTTTGTGTAAGCATGTTGATAGTAACTGATCGTGTGGGTTAACAGAGGATCCCCAGGAAAGAGAGAGGCGAGAGCGAAGAGAACGAATGGACCGAGATAACAACGGGAATGAAAACGATGATGGACGACAAAAGCTCAGAGAGGAGAAAGATAAAAGCAAAGAACTCCACGCCATCAAGGTCAGTCTCAGGAGAAACTGCACAGAGCAGATCTAATGGTGGCTGTTGGTAGCAAACCGTATATAGATTTGCATTAGCCTGAATCTTAAACCCCATGATGACGGGATTTATGTCTCTAGTGGTGCAGGGTACTGGTCAGTGATTGTAATCCCTTCCAGAGATTGTTTTCTTCTAACCCATATCATTGGTCCTCCTGTAATTGATGTGTTTTCAAAGTGGATCTGAGAGTTTGTTTCCCTGGAAAATAGAAACCTCGCTACATATTTATTGTTGGAAATTTGACATCTGTGAAAAAGAAGGGAAGGCAAAATAGTTTTCACTAATCTGATTTTGGGTCCGGAAAAGAAAGCTAAGAACGTGGCACAAAAATGGAATCCAATCAGATTCATGTAATGAAATGGCGGCAAGGTTAAAAACAGAGATATAAATAGTCTATTTTCACTTTTCTTTTTAGAGTAATTATGTTTTTATGTAATTTGTAGTTCACTTTTGTATTCCATCATCACAAACTTTAAAGGTCCCATGTCATGGCCATTTCTACTGATCATAATTCCATTGTTGAGGTATACTAGAATACATTTATATTGTGCAATTTTCCAAACTCACATTGGTTTCTCATACAGCATCTCTGTATAGTATGTGTATTCACTCTGTCCTAAACGGCTTGTTGGCGCTCCTGCCCCCCCCCCCCCTCCCGTCTGTGAGACAGCGAGACACAGTGAAACCCAGCCCGAACACACACACACACACACACCCGCAGCCTGGCTGGGAGTTTGTGTGTGTGCTGAATTCCGCAGTGTGTCGCTGTCTCGCTGTCTCGCCGACCCCACACCAGTGAGCCAGCTCAGTGTCGGGAGCCTCGCAACATCCCGCCGTGTGTGAGGAAGTCCGCGGATTGGTCCAAGCGTAGCGGCTCCGCGGACGTAACATCACTATACCCGAGAAGTAAACAATGGAAAAAGAGAAATCTCCAACGAGGCGTTCTGGGGCAGCATAGACAGGTCTTTTCTGTGTTAGTTTTACTCGCTACAGGGTGTACTTTGAGGGTTTGTGACTCTGCACACCGTTTACATGCAGAGAAACCTTCATAGCACACAAGGGGACGGGTAATACCCAGAAAAGCATGACATGGGACCTTTAACATAACTAGACTAGATGACAATTCAACATGTGTGATTTACTAAATTACACATCTGATCCTTACAGGAGCGTTACCTGGGCGGGACCAAGAAACGCCGGAGAACTCGTCACCTGAACGACAGGAAGTTTGTGTTTGAGTGGGACGCTTCTGAAGACACCTCAGTCGACTACAACCCGATGTGAGGAAACATGAACACAGTGTTCACTGAAACCGGTCCCTCTTTAATTGAAGCGCATCTTTTGCCTTGTTTTGAATGTGTGTGTCTGAACCACTCGATGTTCCCACTCTGTCTCCCAGTTACAAAGAGAAGCACAGCGTGCAGCTGTACGGACGAGGCTTCATCGCCGGCATCGACCTGAAGCAGCAGAAAAGAGATCAGTCCAATTTCTATTGTGACATGATGGAGAACAGACGAACGCTGGAAGAGAAGGAGCAGGAAGAGTGAGTACAAAAACATCCACATGATCAACTCTGTGGCTTTGAGGAGTTCACTGAGGTTTGCTTTCAAGAGCAACTTGACGTTTTGAATGTAGTGTAGTGTCATCAGTGTAATGACATATGTGACCCGCTCTATCGAAATCAGTCGGAAGTCGCAACGGCTCATTTAAAAATAAACGTGGATTTGCGTAAAAAAAACTATTTTTTCGGGGTTCGGGTGTTTTGTTTGATTTTAAACAAACAAAGTCTTGGCTTTCAGAATATGAAACTTTTATTTCCAAAATCACACGATGAATACTTTTTTGAAGCTTGTAAAAGGAAGATGACAGCTCTCACTCACACTCTGCTGTTCCGCAGCGCTGCCCCCCCTCCCTCCGGCTGAAATTATGAATGTAAGCTGTATAGTAATCATAGATAACACGGCAGGGTCCGTTAAAGTTTGTTTTCATCTGATTTCAAACAAACAAAGTCTTAGCTTTCAGAATATTAAACTTGTTTCGGCAAATTCAGATGATGAATACAACTTTGAAAGCTTGTAACAACGGCATAATTACAAGTAACTTGACGTCACAGTAGGCATAACAACAGCCGGTGTTTCTCGTGAGGGTTTTCCCCGGGAAACAAACCCAATACACACAAACGCAAAAATACACAAACGTATACACACACACACACACACACACACTCGCGAGATTCCTCCAGACCAGTAATCCAAACGAAAATATCTTCCCTCCGTAGTATTTTGATCATTTGCTCCGCTAATAATCAATCAGATCGATGGATTCCAGAGAGGAAACTTTGAAGGCCTTTTTCTCAAAATGATGACTCAACAATGATGATATCATTAGAAAGCTAGGAATCTCCTCTTTCCAACAGTGTATACAACTCAAAATGTGTCTTCGGGTCAATGCGACTGACTTCGATAGAGCAGGTCACATATCAGAGTGCCGCAGTGACGCGTCCTAAAACCCGGAAGTAAGTTAGCATTTTTACCACTTCCGGTTCCTTCGATTAAAAAGCAATGCAATTTCTCCATAGGGTTTTGGAAAATAGCTCCAAATAAGGTCTGTGTTTGACACAAATTGAAGAGACAGATCACGTTTTGTTCTACGACATTAAATATATCAGCAGTGACCCCACTGGTTATTTTTGAAGAGTTTACGTGTGTGAAAAACGATGGTTGTTAACATGTGGCTGAATAGGACTACAGAAGTTGTCCAGGCCGTCTTACGTCATTACACCGAACACGTAAAACACTACCGCTAAGTTAGTTTGCCCTGTTCTGCTTGAAAGCAAGTACCTGCCTCCTGCCTCCTGTTCAAACAAACGCTTCAACTTGTACCATTTACAATCTGTATGTTTGAATATGGATCTTAAGTTGGCGTGACGTTGAAGCAGCGACCTGCTGTAGTTCGTTTATAGCAGGGGTTCTCAAAGTTTTGATGAGTGAGGGCCAATTTAGGTACCCAATATTGGATTGAGGGCCGCCCAAGAAAAAACGGAACACAAAATAATTCCAAAACAAATCCTTTCTTTATTGTACTAACCAATTATACATACAGTATACATTAAGATGTCTCAAAAGTGCCTTACGCACGCACGCACGCACGCACGCACGCACGCACGCACGCAAATAACCACAATCACGCCTTTTTACATACCTATATATACAAACAAACACACATACATTTTGTGTACATATCTTGGCATTCACCTCCTATTTACAATAAACATCATTTGGAGTATACATCTTCTCTGGCATTTTAATCAGATGCACCACAGCAGCTTCTCATATAATTTCTTACCAGTCAACTAGTGACTTTTTTTTGTTGTCACATTAACTATCGCGGGCCGCCAGAAACATTTCCGAGGGCCGCCATTGGCCCGCGGGCCGCACTTTGAGAACCCCTGGTTTATAGCATAACGTTAGCATTTTGCTTCTTGCAACTAGATTTATGATTCGAAAATGATAAAAGTAGGGTAGACATGTGGATATTATCCGGCTGAACAAAACGTGATCCGTCTCTTAAATGTGTTTCAACCACAGACCTTATTTCCAGCTATTTTCCAAAATAGGTTTTAGGACGCGTCACTGTGGCGCTCTATAGGACATGAATAAAGCGGACTGGAAGATGGAAAGTATTTTTGAATAGGGTTTAAATAAAAAATTGTCGGAAATAGGGCTGGGCAATATATCTATAATATCTATCGTGATATAAGACTTCAAATCGTCTTGGATTTAAATACTATTATGTGTTAGTATAGTTATTGGTTCAGATGAATACATTACAGTGAAATTATAGACTTGGTATCTTTTCTATTATCTGCCTTTACGCTCTTATCCAATGAATCAACATTACTGATGATTCTGGTCCAACATATTGTGATAATTGATTTTCCTCCACAGTATGAAAATGACTAAGACGCCCATTAGACACAAATCTAATAGTAGGGATGCTCCGATCGATCGATCGGCTCTAAACATGCCGATCGCGAGAGCCGTTCGCATGACGTAAAATACATGACACTTTTCTCTGTGCGCGGCAAAACAAGCTCGCCAAAATGGCTTCACCGGTCTGGCATTATTTTAAGTGTCCGAAAAAGACAGTAAAACAGCGGAATGCAACGTGTGTGTGAAGCAGAAATCCTGCAGCTCCGCCCGCTGTGACGGACCGCTGAGCGGAGCGAAACACACAAGAGTTAGACCTAACACACTTAGCTATTTTATCTACCTCTGGAACAAACTAAACTAAAAATATATTAATTCTTCGGGTCACTCATTACTGGATCAGTGAGCTGCGTGAGATACTGACAGGCTGTCAGGAGAGGGAGAGAGGAAAAGAGAGCGCTTCTGCTCATTTCTCCCGTGTTATTATCCAAAGTGAATGTTAACTTGAATAATGTACATCATTTGAATGTAATAATTAAGTTGATTGTTGTTTGTGGAAGCGCCAGTGAATGAGCCCCATTAACTGAGTTTTAAACATCACTTTAAATGGAAGATTTAAAGTGATGTTTAAATCTTCCATTTAGGCCCCGCCCACTCGATCGGATCGTGATCGGTATCGGCCGATACTGATTCCGGCGATCGGCCCCAAAATTGGCGATCGGAGCATTCCTATCTAATAGTGTTGTAAAAAATATAGATTTATCATATTAACAGTCCACGCGGATATGTGAGATAACTACATTTGTGTCATGAGGATAAAAGCAGCGAATGCAGAACGTAATAATTTATCTTTACTGATGCGATCTTTCCTCTCTCCTCCTCTCAGGGTGAGACTGAAGAAGATGCGTAAGAAGGAGGCGAAGCAGCGCTGGGACGACAGACACTGGGGTCAGAAGAAGCTCGAGGAGATGACGGACAGAGACTGGAGAATCTTCAGAGAGGACTACAGCATCACCACCAAGGGAGGAAAGATCCCCAACCCCATCAGGAACTGGAAGGAGTACTCCATGCCGGACC
Organism: Gobionotothen gibberifrons; assembly: GCA_943591055.1. NCBI lineage: Eukaryota > Metazoa > Chordata > Actinopteri > Perciformes > Nototheniidae > Gobionotothen > Gobionotothen gibberifrons. The sequence goes on along the minus strand of CALSBZ010046817.1, from coordinate 1,194,180 downwards.
ACATCAACGAGGTCATCGACGCCTGTGGCTACAAGGTCGGTGCAATGAGACTCCATGGCAACGCTCTTATGAATAGGTTATTCTTTATTATGTCAAACAACAAAGAGTTTGCTGTACTGATTGTCAAGCCCTTGTGGCATTTTTTTTTTAAATGTGTGGGCTTTTAGAAAAAACAATTGATAAAAGGATTATTAGTCTGAAGTGCAATAAGGCTCTCATTTGAGTTGTAAATGAGCACAAAATGAAGTAAAATGCTCATGATTTTTAGAGTTAAAATACATTTATTTGACTTTTTAGTATTTTCTTTTAACAGACATACAAACTGATATATCCACTGTTCTTGACTGATTCAAGTTCATCTAAAAATATAGGAATAAATACAGGAATAAAGAAATACAAGAATAAATAAATGTGATAAAAAACTGAAATAAATAAGTTAGGAAATAATTACAGGAATAAAAAATAAAAATTGAATGTATAAATACAAAAATGTAAGTATAAAAAGAACACACATTATTATATATCTTAAATGTATTTCTACATATATTTTCACTTACAAACTGATACAGTATATCCACTGTTCTTGACTGATTCAAGTTGATCTAAAAATGACTCATCTCTTAAAATCCAGGATCCGACACCTATCCAGAGGCAGGCCATTCCTATTGGCTTACAGAACCGTGACATCATCGGTGTGGCTGAGACCGGTAGCGGTAAAACAGCTGCTTTCCTCATTCCTCTGCTCGTCTGGATCACTACCCTGCCGAAGATCGACAGGTAACAAAGCAGATTCTCAAATCATCTCATGTACGCCCACTCGTACCTGCATGTGTCTGTTTACTGATGTCTGTGACACTCCTGTTCTCTGTGCAGGATTGAAGACTCAGATCAGGGTCCTTATGCTGTGATCCTGGCTCCGACTCGTGAGCTGGCGCAGCAGATCGAAGAGGAGACCATAAAGTTCGGTAAACCCCTCGGCATCCGCACAGTGGCTGTGATCGGAGGAATCTCCAGGGAGGACCAGGGCTTCCGTCTCAGGATGGGCTGCGAGGTAAGACACGGGGACATTTAGGCTCTCTAGGAAAAGTGCCACGAAAGAGTAGAACATCTAGACAAGCCAAGTGTCTAAAGTTAGGATCCAGTAGACACCTAAAGTCTGCTCCATTGCTCTCTGTGAATCATTACAGTCTTGATTAGTATTAGTAAAAGGATTTTCATTCTCTAACACTAAACCCCTAATAACATATACATGGTTTCAGCAAGATTTATACTCTTCTGGGATATCTATTTTCTCTTTTTTGTGTCCTGGATATACGTCTATAGGCGCTTTCACACCGGAGTACTTTTTCCCTTTTAGTTCCGATAGTTCCTGGGATTTTGCGTTCACACCAAAAAGAGAACTTAGTTCATGAGAACTTTTCCCCCCTTTTCAGTCCCTGCTAGAAAGCAATTTGTGATTGGCTGGGCGAATTGCAAACCACGCCCCGAAAAGCTTTTTCAAGCCGCCATTGTATTTGCTGGCATTAGCATTATTAGCATTAGCATTAGCCCAGCGCACCAACGGAGAGAGACTAACTTATGGCTACACAAAAAAATAAATGGGAGTGGTGAGGAGGTGTCGGCGTTCTGGCGATTTACTCAGAAGGTTTCAGTAGAAGCTGCTGGGAGTCCCAGCAGCTTCTACTGAAGCCAGTCCCCAACTCCGGGGACTTCCGGCCGGGAACTTCGGGAGGCAGAATACGCCGTGAAGTGGTTTGCAGCCTGCCAGTAAACCCAAAGAAGAAGAAGAAGTGACGTCAGCGGCTTCATTTGCCTAATCCACCTCCAGGGACTTCCATAAGGGAACTTATTCCGGTGTGAACGCGATCGGCTCTTTAGTTCCATGGGGGAACTAAGTGCTGGGAACTAAGTGCTGGGAACTAAGTGCTGTTAAGTACTTGGTGTGAAAGCGGCTAATGAATCTGACTAGAAACAGTGGGAACATGCTCCCCCTTTAGCTTCAGATCTGGCCTGATAATCAGAACAAACAGGGCTTAATGAGTGATGTCATTTCTAAGTGAATCTAGTAAGGCATGGTATCTGACTATCTCTCTTATAGACTTAACAGTTATCAATACATTCAAAAAGATATCGGCAGCTGCATAAAAAGTTGAGAATAATCTGTATTTACACCCCAAGATGACACAAATGAATAGAAAATGCAAGAATAATAGTGATTGAAAGCAGTACATAAGGTTTACCAGACCTTATACACATCATTTTGATAACTGTCAACACACAGACTGTTTTATAATAAAGCTTTGTCGTGACAGGAAGCCCACCGTGCACTTAAATCAGTTGGGTAATGTGCTTCATACACAACACACACTCCCCCCCCCCCCCCCCCCCCCCCCCCCCCCCCCCCCCCCCCCCCCCC
>CALSBZ010046817.1:1166440-1179365 GCA_943591055.1 Gobionotothen gibberifrons | reverse complement strand
ACCCACATGCATCCCCCCACTTATAAAAGCGTTGAAATACTGAAGTTGGTATCAGTGTATATCGGTGTATAAAGGTACCTTGGCTCTGTCGAGCTGCAGCTGTGCCTGGCGCTCGGCTTCACGCCGATACGCCTCGCGGTCCTCCTCTGCTGACAGGTCTGAATCCGACGGTCTACTGTTGTACGAATCAGCCGACCCCTGTCAGGAGAGAGACATCTGTAATTAATGTTTTATTTTTATTTAGACCATCTAGTAATGCGAAGATTACAGAGGGATATTACTATGAGTTTGCACAGATCTACTGCTTCTGTTCATGCTTTCATCTGTCTTTCTGTTCTGCAGTCTGTGTGCAGGTGTGCATGCAAATATGTGTCTGCATTCATGAACACATTCATGTATCTACAACACAATGCGTTGCTCTCCCACACCAGCCATCCTCTGGTAGACCAAATATAGCACAAAGGAGGCAACTGCTTCCTCTTCTCTCCTGCTTGGCCCCAATCCATCATCCCCCACAGTGCAGCACATATATACATCCTCTGTTCCCCATGTTTATTCTCCAAGGACATCTCCTCATTAGCTAAATATATGCTGGTTATCATTTTTATTGTATGAGGTTTAAGGACAAATCCCAGTGATGGCTCGCACACTAAGCTGAAAGCGACAGATGAAGCCCACAAAGAGACATTTTACACAAAGTTAAAATGGCTTGAAAAGTGCTGTTGGCTATTATTAAAAACCTGTAAAGCGGTTTTCTGTTCATATCTTCTTAAATGTCTGTGTCATAACCTGTAGAGCTAAATCGATTACTTGTTTAAATCTCTGCTAATCATTTAAATAGACAAAAAAACAACAACATTGCAATTATTCCTTCAAATGTGAGGTTTATATGAAAGTAACTTCAATATGTTTGGGGTTTTTGACTGAAAAAAGATATTTGAAAACAACTCCATGGACTCTTACAACAAATGATAATGGGCAGTTTTCTTCAATGTTACAGATATTTTTTTAGCCAAAACAAATAATGGGTAATGTAGAAAATAGATGGTAACCACGATGTTTAGGTCCTAAGATTAAAACTTAAAGAGGAGAAGAATATGAAGAGGTGATGCAGTTTGTGTGTGTGCTCTCCTATATTTGACATCTATTTAGATTCTCTGAAGGAACTCAGTCCTGAATCTGTCAGTAAAGAGAACCGCTGCAGCAAAAACAAATCCAAGTCGGGCAACAGAGAGAAAAAGGGAGAGAGGAAGAGTGGGGGGGGGGGGAGAGGAAGAAAAACACAAAAAGAATAAAATAAGTGATGAATGAGGCAGACAAAGTTAAACCTCTCACAGGTTACTCCATTATGCAAACTAACATTCACATATGTAGAGACTATCCAAGCGTAACCCTGCAAAGATTTAAATAAACTAGAAAAAAGCGCAAATCACAGTTTCCTCTCTGGGTTTCTTCTGCTCCAGAGTGCAGGGACTTAGTCCTGGTCATCCATCTTGCCCAACATATACAAACGAATCCTCTGGAGGACCAATTAGCAGCAGCACAACAAAAGGGAAATCAGGCATAAAATGCAAAAACAAAGTGCCAAGACATGAAGAACAACCACCTGCACTTCAGAATGCATATATATATATCATCCAAAATAAGGTTTTACCACCTCAAGCCCCAGAGAAGCGGCGAGCGGACACCTCTCCTCATTTATTTTGTAGGTTGTGTGTCTATGTTAGATAACTAGATCTGATTTCTAGCACTCACAAGCTCTGCAAGGCAACACTGCACCAGTGCCAGAGCAGCACCGAGAGAGAGAAGAGAGATGGGGAGGAGGAGGAGGGGGGGGGTTGAATATCGTTGACAAGACATACTGAAAAGAGAAGAATGTTTACGAGGACGGAGAGTGACTGAAGGATGGTTGGAGAAACGAGAGAGTGTATAAACGATTTATACGACAAGATAAAGCGAGGCTATCTCGAGGGGAAGATGAGATTAGAACATAATCAAATGCTATGAAGGAGTGGAGTGAGACCTAGATATCTATCCTCATCACATATAGAAGAAAAGAGGGGAAACAGCAGGGGGGGGGGGGGGCAGAAAAAAGACAGAGACACACAGATAGAGGCGGTCACAGAGAGTTTCATACCTGGCTGATTAGGAGGACGGCGCTAGAGCCTGTTACAGACGTGAATCTGAATCTTTCTCACTGTAACAGCGTCCCTGTCTTCACTCGCTCAAACACACACAGACATTAAAGTGGAATAAATATGGTGGTGGGCGCAAGGGAAAGGCGTTATGTCAGAGAGCTGTTTAATGATGTTGGAGCACACAGAGCTGCCTGGGCTGTGATTGCTGTTCATTATTAATGTTTGGACATGAGGCTGTGGACCTCTGCTGCACACAGGCTACCTGTCAAACCCTCAAACAAAACAGCCAATGCGAGTGAACAGAAACTGTGTTTTTTTGCAGGTGAAACTGAGCTGCAATGCAGAGTGTAATGATGTGAGTGCATCTTTTATCGTCTGGTCTAGAAGATGTCTTGTTTCTTCTGTTTTTTGTTTTTTTACTGCTAATGTCCCCGTCTGGAGGCTAAATTTAACTGTGTTCCTTCCTATTCTGCTTCTGTGATTATTCTTCACACTGCAACACTGATGGCCTCAGCTCCACAGGGAGGGGCCGACAAGGAAGTGTGTCATCCAGATAGTCGAGTCCCCGAGAGGGCCAAGTCATCCTACAAGCTAGGGACAGAGCAGCAGGGGACTTCTACAGTCATTTGAAACATTATCCTACTGACACATTGTTCATTAGATTAACACTTTGCTTTCAATTTCTCTTGCATGGTATGAAGGAATGACTTTAACATTTGCTCTGTTCCAAATGTGCAGTAGGTTAACTAACTATCCATAGTAAAGTATGTCAAGTATATTTGGTTTCCACCAACTCCTGAACTAAGTATCTGGCTTTAAAGTTGCCTAGTGCTGCACTATGTTCACTGTTAGGGAATAATTCTTCCTTACTCCTAAGATATTTAACCTTTTCTGTGTGTTGACGTTTACGACCAACCCTGAGTCTGTTATCTGTCTTAAGGAATGGGAGGGTTCAGCTATTGTTGATATTATCGGTCACAGAGGGTTTTATGACTGTGAGAACGCTGGCTTCTAAGCACCACAGACAGGTGATTCAGTGTCTCCAGATGTTGGGGCTATCTCCAGTGTTCCCAGAATGTTTACGTCAGCCCCCCAATATGTGGATTAACTCTCTGTAAACTAGTTAAAAAGGTCTATCGAGAGAGAGGCTGGTCAGATTTGACATGGCAACCCACCCGTGCAGTCAGAACCTCTGGCTGTGTGACTTGTAGGGATGTAACGATTCCCAAAACTCACGGTACGATAATATCCCGATAAAAAGTCCACGGTACGATATTTATCGCGATATTGAAAAATAAAGGAAAATAAATGCGAATTCTTTTTTTTTTTTTACTTGAATTTTTTTTTCTTTATTAAATTATAAATCTGCGATATTCGATATATCGTTACATCCCTAGTGACTTGTGATGTGAATTTCTCCGGCCGATACTTGTAATAAACTATCAGTGTTTGACATCAAAGCTCCAACTCTCCTCGTGTCTCTCTGAGTCCTGACTCTCCATTGCTGCAGAAGTTTCCCTTACATTCACCAAGTACAGTAGTTGCTTACTCTGTCTGTCTGCTGTTTGGAGTAGGAAGTGTTCAGTTGGTTTATCAGGGCTTTTTGGATGTTGTTTTATTAGATACTGCGTGTTGTAGTGTTTTTTTCCATGTTGAGATCTGAGTGAACCCTTACAGTAAAACCAAACATTGAGCTACAATTGGTTTTAACGCTGTAGACTCAGTTGATAATTCTCTGTAGGTTCGTCATAGAGTGACTTCCTTTTCATAACACATAGTAATTTAATCCATAGTGAACATGTTTTTTTTAAGTTCTTTGAAGTTACTTATAAGTTTATATCAATAATGTTTAATCCCTGCTTGTTCATGATTTCAACTCATACTGTTATGTATGCAAGTACCTCCAATTGTTATAGTCACATAGTGCTCAAAGGAAGGCTTACTGAACCAAAACCAGCTGATACTGACAGGTTTTGGTTGCTGACTTTGGTTTGATGTCACTGGAGAACCTCAGAAAGGCTATATGCGTTTCATGGAAATTCATGTTTTAGTTTTTTACTTTCAATACTCCGACTTCAAGATAAGCTTCTTCCAAAAGTCACTCTCTAAATGAATTTATGCTGACTTACTCGCGCTGGCAATGCTAACCTTCTGATGTCCATGTTAATCTTCATAGTTGAAGATGGGAACGTGTGGTTTTTGGCACATTTGGTTAGATAATTATAGAAATGTTGACCTACTGATTATGGCACTGAATAAACAGTTGCAATACCACCAAAAATACTAAAATTCAACTTCTAGGAGTCATGATGTCTAGACAAACTTTAATGGCAATCCATCAAATAGTTGTTGAGATATTTCAGCTTGAACCCAGCGATGGACTGACACACAGATCTATTTTGTCATCCCTAGATCCACAACGCTAGCATCACCAGAAGGAAAAACACAAACAAAACAACTGCAAGCCTTAAAGATGAAATGAAAAAATATGATTTTAAATAAATGTATTTAAAATGCCCAACGCAGTATGTTATTTAAATACAAAAACAACAGGCAGGAAGTGCATGCTATTACTCAAATCAAATTCCTCAGGCTTTTTGGGCAGGAAAGAGAATCTGCACAACAGCAGAATATAATATTCAGGAGGCTGAAACACCACGAAAAACTGCAAGCTCCAGTGATTTGGAAATCCAGTAGCCAAATATCCAATTTCAGAAAGTGTTCGATTAACTGTGCGGTCGTACTTCAATGTCAGCAAGTTACACATGCACAGAGCTCTCTGACACACAACGCAATAAATCACTCAGTGCTTACATCAATATCAAAGTCAACATCAGGCATACTGTATGTCAAATTGATCAATCACAAGGAACTGTGAAGAGCGCAAACACTGGGATGATGGCAATCAAAAAGTAGAGCCGGGGGAAGAAAATGAGAGAAACAAAGCAAGGGGACAGCGAAGAAGGAAGACAAAGGAACACAGAAAGAGAGGAGCAGCAACAATGTAAAGGCTACAAAGAGATGAAGAAGGAGATGAGGAGAAGAAGAAGAGTGTGTCGAGAGTCATTTGTACTTACTCAGTTAATGTGCTGCTGCTGCCGGTCCCTCCCTCTCTCTCTACACACTACATGCTGTAAAATGCAGACTGCCCTGTGTCCCGTCCCCTAACCAGGGACGACCTGCACTGGAGCCGGCAACACCTTCTTTTCTATTCTTCTTACCCCACCTCGTCCCACCCAAACACACACGCACAACAACGTGAAGAACCAACGCAGCTTTTTGCGTCACTTGATCGAACCACGTCTCCAAATTGACATCCCCATTCTTGGTTTTATTAAAGTCCACTTCAACACGCAGAGGAAGAGAGGAAACGGAGAGGCTGCAGCTCAGAACCTCTCCTCCCGTCTCAAACCCCTCATGTCCTACATATGTAACACATATATATCCACACTAATGGCAGCATACTGCTTATTGTATCCTGCTGCAGAAATGAGTCATACTCCACTGCTCCTCCATAGACACCCCACCCCTATCACAGACAAGAAACTATCTGCCTTGTTTAGGAAATCTACTCGCTCTGCATGAAACACTTTATCACATCACCGTTGGGTTTGGTGGTGTTGGTTGGGGGGTGCCTGTTGTGCGTGCAGAGAGAGAAGGTATAATGATTGAAAAGAAACTAAAAAGGTGCTCGTGTGAACAATGAACCCACACATCACATCGCCTGAGGCCTTCCAAATGAGCATCATGAATATTTTAAGCTGTGCAATATTCTCAGGGAATGTGGAGATTGTCATTAAGCCCCCCGATCAGGATAACTAATGCCCCCCGCCTGCAGAAGATGTCTGCTCAGCCCTTTTTCTTTCCTGCTTTCTCACTAACGTCTCCCAGTTAGACTGCTGCACATTCCCTCATGCTAATGGTGCTGTGCATGAATCTTTTTTCATTACGTTTGCCATGAATCGTTCTGGTGAGAAAGACGGGTGAATTTCAGGGAACTTTGAATTTAATGAAGTCTTCAAACTACTTCCTTTTCAGCTACTTTTTAGTTATAGCTGCAAGGAACAGTCAAATCAAGGATATTAATTGACATATGATGGATAATAAATCCATTGTTTTGGTCATTTATTATCATCAAAATTAATTAAATATCCTTAAAATGGCTACAATCTTTATACTCTCATACTGCAATTTTCCTTGCAGTTTTTTTGTCTCGATGTTTGACACGGGGTGCTGCATTGTCATGTTTACACTACCTGTCGTACTCTTTGGGACTCTTTTCAAGTAAGAATGCCAAATATGTGCTTCTTCTAGCTCCATGTGATGAACATTTGCTGCTTCTTTGATAGAAAATGATATATTATTTTGGGTCGGTCACATCAATCCAAATCACTTTGGAAAGTTGTGATGGCTGCTTTATATTCACTACACAATACTTCATTGACTACGTATCTAACTGGAATAACCATGGCTTAAAAAAAAAGCTTAATCGATTAAAATAACAAAGAATTTAAGATGGAACTGGCAACATGTTATTTCCCTTTTGCTTGTATTTACTAGAGATGCTTTACTTTATTTTGTATATGAGTTGACATATCCAATAATAGAACAACAGATGATAATAAGGACCAAGTCATTATTGTTATTGATAAATATGCTGGAAATAACTTGGTTAATGTAATTCAATGACGATAAAGGGTTTTAAAAAAGTTAGAAAACATTGAAAGACATCCATCGCAATTCTTCACTAACAAATTGACATTGTTTAATTAATTACTTTGTAAAAGCAACAGTCCTGAACGCAAATACTCATGTATACGGTCAATGTTTTTGTTAACAATGCCATTTATGCGATTATATTATGTACTCTAATTATGTCAGCTCTAGATGAGTTAATCAGGACTAAACTGATACTTAAGACTGGGCTAAAGCCTACAGAATTAGTCTTGAAAGTCTTGAAGTTTCTATCATTGGTACATCAGTCTCCTTTTGAGGAAGGATATTTGAATCCTTCCTAACTTCCTATTATTATATCAGTATATTAACTCAAGTACTGTACTTATGTACACATTTGAGGCAAATATTGTACTATTTACTTCACTACATGTTTTGATTAACTTTAGTTATATAAAGATTCATATTGGTAATACAAAATATAATCAACAAATAATTTAACATGTATTATATTAGGTTAAGATAATCTTTTTGAATCCCTCGGGGAAAATGCACAGGCAGAAAATACTGTATAGTAAAAAACTCCTTTATCAGTGGCAACATTTAAATGATGAACTGCAGATTGAGTACTTTCAATAGTATGTTTTCATACTTAAACTTTGTTTTACTTTAACTACATTTTGAATGCAGGATTTTTACCTGTGAATCCATTCTGTAGTATTACTATAGTTAAGTAAAAGATTTGATTTCTTTGTTCACCACTGCTCTAGCATATAGCTGCATTTGTGGGATGAGCTCTGAATGCACATGCCAACCTCTTGACTCCTCACAGCCTGAATTGTACAGGAACATCTAAACTACTGTACAGCTCTGACACCCACATCAAATACATATTCATAAAACATCACTTGGAGGTTAATTAAAAAAGTCCTGATCAAATCAACTGATATACATGAGATGCTATGATTTACAGCAGCCCTGCAGTCACATCAAGTGCCTCAGAAATCAGTTAGAGTTTTGTATTAAATAACACCAAATCTCTGCCTGAGTGTGCCACATGTGCTTGACCTCAAAACATTAATTAAAAAGACTTGGCTGTGATGGGATTTTGATGTAACTCACAGCCGGAGTGAGATGCTTTCAAGTATTTTGCTGCTCTCTACTGGGCAAAACAACAACTGAAGCTGAGGAGGCTGCTCTAAGGATGAAGATGCAGAACAGAAACATTTATGTATTTGGTTCAAGGATGGTAAATGCAGAGCTACGAATCTCTTTTTGTAGCTATCGAGAGTCCAAAAAAGGAACTTGATTCCCCTTTGATAGCTTAAACCTTGGAAATACTGGCGTGACAGCAATACCAACAAAACAATGCAGAGACACCTGTTCAGTGGAAAAAACAACATGGCCTACATTTTCCATAGAAGCTGCCGCTCTTCCCTCCCACTGACAATCAGTGTGATAATCGGCCTGTGACTGTGATGTACCCGGCAATGATGTTGTCTAAAATGCATGCATGAACTAAGGAAAAAGAAAGCAAACAAATGGCTCAGGGAGTTTTTGTTTTTTTACCTGTCGTTTGATGAAGCTGGATGTTGTGTCAGAAGACGTGCTGCCATCTGAGCGTTTGAAGCGGCTCTTGCGTTTAGGCAACTTCCTGGGCAGCTGTGATGAAAGAGAGACACACACAGGTGAAGGAATAAATATAGATGCATAGACAGATAGCATCAAACCTTTCAGCTTGCACTATGCTGATTCGTGAAGCTTTTTCGTGTTACATAAAGGTCTAAATTAAGAGAAAACTGGTGCAAAAGAACTGCTTTGTACCACAGCAGTGTCTATAATAGGCTGTAGCTTTGTCAATATCACATATTTTTCAGGGCTGAATTATCCAGCTGCACATACTGTTCTGTCTCATATTTTCCCCAGGCCTCTTGTAACACATAATAAGAAAGCGTGGATGTTGCAGTGAGCATGCTGAAAGCAGGCCCTGTAGATTCAGGCTACAGGTGAGTCACAATCATGCATGGTCTGCCTGGTCCTTTAGCTAATACATTCAAGCAAATATTACTGATATGTGCTTGTTTTCCTTCTGTATTCTAAGGGAATGCAAAATAAAAATCCATTAAGATCAGACTCAAGCGTGAACATTTAGGGAGATCGTATCCTTTGAGTGTGTACCATATGTGAGCCGTCTTAATGATCGCATCCACTGGCTTTTCACAGATCAAGCATCAATCTGCAGATTTAGTAAAGGCGGAGGAGGTGACATTTTAAAATAAATATATAAAAAAGTAGCTCGCTGCCTAATCGCGACGCCTCAATTTCAACAACAAGTAGCAACACATTAGAGCTAACCATTTTCTTTCTCACTTAACTCGTTAGATGCTTCAATACAGGATTATAAAAAGTGTGGTTATTTACCTGAAAATAGTGCGATTGAGAGCCTGTTTCCACAGCAGACAGAGGGTCTACGGGCGATTTGGACATTTTGACTTGCACCATCTATTGAGAGCGCAGGGAGGCGGGATGCACACAGACATGGGTTAACGTTACTGGAGGAAACAAGGGGCACAAAATACATTGAAAATGCAGTAAAGAGAGCGGGGGAAGCGGCATGGAGGAGCGGAAAATTGGGCAGGAAAAAAGGCGATTAATATCCGAGTAAAGCTGATAGAAAAAGCTAACAAAAATGGGTGTTATTATAGGCTACATCGGGGGTAAAAATGTTAAGCGAGCAGCAAAAATGCCGGAGCTAAAATAAACCGTTACTGGAGCGTCATCGAGGAGAGCAACCGTTCAGGTCCGTACTAAGTGTGAGGCTCTGCCGGGGGTGTCAAGGATGGCTTTCAGGGCACACATAACAATAAAAAAGAGCATACAGGTGTACAATTATAATCTTTTTTTGTTTTTGGAGGTGTGTTAGTAAATAGTATCACTATGGTCTCTCTCGTTTGTGTGTAATATGGAAGAGTCATACAATAAATAACAGTAGAATGTATGTGGAATCTTCAAAGAATGGATCTCTGAATTCATAATATGGGGAGATGTTTTTGATAGCAGATAAAAAAAATCTAATATTTTATAAAGAAATGTGTAACCAGTAGATTAAATATCAAAGTAAGCGTGTAATATTCAGGGTTACTCAAGTACTGTATAACTACAATTATGGTAATACTTTACTTGAGTATTTTCATGATGCTACTTCAGTGGAGAAAGTAGTATTTGGATCTGTTACTTAAAATAATAGTAGTATTTTTTGCATTAGCACAATGTAGAAATACAGTATGCATGTCCTGCCTACACCCAAGATTTTAATTGAGTAACAATACTAAAGTATAAGCATCAAAATATAATCAGTCCTAAAAGCAATATGCAGAATTATTAGAGATGGAGGAAGTATACAGATCTTGTACTTAAGTAAAAGTAGCAGTACTACTGTTATAAGTAAAAGTCCTGCATTCAAAATATTACTCAAGTAAAAGTACAGGAGTATTAGCATCAACATATTCTTAAAGTACCAAAGGTAAAAGTATGTTTATTATGCAAATTGGTGCATTCAGAATAATATATATTACATAACATTTTACACAAGTACAGTACTTGAGTAAATCTACTTAGTTACTTTACGACACTGAGAATTATGCCTATTTCAGAGAATATGTATACTTTTATATTGTATTACTTGATTCTTACAAATGCTGCATTATTGTGTACATCAACTTGTAGAAATGTAGAGAAATGGAAGGAGCTTTGAACTAATGGTGATGATGTTTAGTCTTTAACAGGCAGTGGTGTAATGGAACAACTAATTACATTTACTCAAGTACAAATGTTTAGGTATTTGTACTTTACCTAAACATTTTCACATTATGCTGCTTCATACCTTTACTCCACTTCATTTTGTAGGCAATTGTTGTACTTGTAGTGTAGTAGTGGTACTCCACTACTTTATTTTACATATTATTTTTTCCGGTTACTCAGATGTAGGTTATTAATACAAATGTTAATCAACATTGTAATATATTATTATAGGTTAAGCTACCCAGTCGTGTATAAAGCAATTCAAATAGACCCCCAATGTAACCAGTGAAGTGATGAGCAAATGAATAATTTCAATACATAATCTGAGTACTTCTTCCACCTCTGGTAGCAGGTGCAACTAAAGTGATAGCAGAGTGAGAGAGCTGTCAATCAAGCTGCACACTGCTTCACTGTCAGTCAACATACAAACACCTGTAAGAGCTTTTTAGAAACTTGTTTATCCTGCATTGAGTCTTATTTTTTATTACAGAAGGACAGCAACAAAATAGCTTAAATAATATTATGACCATTTTGGCCATAACAACATTCACCAGAAACAGCGTGGAAATGAAGCTACATGGACGTGAGTAACAATTGAGCTAACATGTTAGTATAACAACTTTTAAGGCTATAATATGACCATTCCTTTGTTGCCTTTAGCGACCAAAATGTACTGATTAATCTTGAGCCCATTATAACAGCAGACTGTAAGTTAGGCTGTATATCAAGTGGAAAAAACAACTTTTTTGTGTTATTTATTTGTCTAGGAAACACGACCCCAAATGATAAATATTTAAATATTATATATAATATATTATTTTAGTTTTTTCTGAAATGATTACTTTTCCTCCTAATACTTAAAGTACATTCCTAAGTAAAGAATCTGAATATTTCGTCCACGACTTATCATCACTGAGTTTACCTTCACATCCATTTGCCAGGTTGTTTTTGACACTTTGCTGCCAAAGCATGTACAACATTTGTCTTTCTCTTTCAAGCATACCTGTTGCTGATGTTCCTTCTGCTGGCAGATTTATGAGTAGTTTGCCTGATCTTGCTTGTCCAGTTGAACAAAGCATTTAACTACACCTGTGTTGAGTTATTTAGACCCAGGCAGTATTACTCTACAAGGCACGACCTATACAACTGGTGTAGAACATAGTTAAGGTCATCTGCTACCACCATGTGAAACCAGCAGATTGTGAGTTTATACATGTAGTGAACTAACTAGAGTCTCAGCATTAGTGCCATGCTGGTACTTCTCTCTGTTATCTATAGGAGAACCTCTTACAACCCACATCAAAACATCTGAACTATCCCTTTAGTGGCAGAAAGGTTCTCGATGTAATCAGACCGAATTGCCTCTCTGTTTTGTTGATTCAGTCTTGCATTATACATGTTAGCTGATTTCTTCTTTTTCTGAATTCTCAAAATTGAAGATGTGGGGAGTGATTTAGACTAGAGGTTACCTTTGTGCCATCTTCTAGAATTGCCCCTGTTGCACCTGTTTTTCAGACCCGTCAATGGTCCAGCCCTGAGCCGTCAGTGGAGGCTGTCTCACCATGCCCTGTGACTGTCCCTCTCAAATTCACACATTTGTGATATTCCTCAACCCAATAGTTAAGTGATTACAATACTATCTATTTTTGCAAGTTTTGCTTTCGAGTTTATTTGTGTTAGTTTAAAACATTAAGTGCTTGAGAGGGCCTGTCACCTTTTAGTAAATATAGCCTTTTTATGATTTTATGATTTTATATCCTTATCTGTTTATCTATAACCAGGTATTCTCTTAAATTCCACATTATTGTTTTGTTTTTGTTTATATCTTTTACCAAAAGTTGCACGTTGTACAGGGGGCAGGGCTTATGTGGGTTTCAGATTTGTATCATTTACATTTTTTAATGTTGCAAATATTTGAATCTGGAAAGCACTTCCAGCTAAACAAGCTGGAAGAAACTGCTACATAAATAAAACAAATAATAATATATTTTATTTATATGTATATGTACATTACATTACATTACATGTTACTTGTTAGATGCTTTCATCCAAAGCGACTTACATACTCAATACTGTGGGCAATCCCCACAGGAGCAATTTGGGGTGAAGTGTCTTGCCCAGGGACACAACGACATGCTCACTGCAGTGGGACTCAAACTTGCTATCCTCTGATTCGAAGATCAGTGCATTAACCCACGCCTCCATGTATTAACTGAGTTATATGTATTTTACTAATATAATATAATAATAATATATTCATCATTTATTATTATTATTATTATTATTATTATTATTATTATTATTATTATTAT
>CALSBZ010046817.1:1140681-1156541 GCA_943591055.1 Gobionotothen gibberifrons | reverse complement strand
AATCAATCAATCAATCAATCAATCAATCAATCAATCAATCAATCAATGTTTATTTATATAGCCCAATATCACAAATGTTACATTTGTCTCAGTGGTCTTCACAGTTTGTACAGAATATCAGTATGACAATACGACACCCTCTGTCCTTAGACCCTCACATCGTACAAGGAAAAACTTCCAGAGAAAACCCACAGTTTAAAGGGGAAAAATGGGAGAAACCTCAGGGAGAGCAACAGAGGAGGGATCCCTCTCCCAGGACGGACAGACGTGCAATAGATGCCGTGTGTAAAAAAAAGATAATACATTTGCAACATAGGTAGTCCAAATGTTTGGAAATGCATGTGTGTATAATAGGAAGATGAATCCACGAGGATATCCATCTAGGACTTATGATCCAGGACCACAGCAACAGCCACGACTCAAGATCCGGGCTCGCGATCCAGGACACAGGACTGCAGCAACAGGATCATCCATGACTCCGGATCCTGGCGTATATAGACACCAAAAAGAAAGAAATTTGGGGAAGCTGGGTTAATCGGAACATGAGAGTACACAGGTACAGACAGAGAGAAGGAAGAAGTAAGATGTCCCCCGACAAACTAAGCCTATATCAGCAAAACTAGGGGCTGAATCTAATCAGTCCTAACTATAAGCTTTATCAAAAAGGAAGGTCTTAAGCGCACTCTTAAAAACTGTCTGCCGCCGAACACAAACTGGAAGCTGATTCCACAAATGTGGAGCTTGATAAGAAAAGGCTCTGGCTCCCATTGTACTTTTAGAGACTCTAGGAACAACCAACAACCCTGCGTTCTTGGAACGCAATGCCCTAGTAGGACAGTAGGGTATAATGAGTTATTTAAGGTAAGATGGCGCCTGCCCATTAAGGGCTTTGTAGGCGAGAAGAAGAATTTAAAATTCTATCCTGTGTTCTACAGGGAGCCAGTGTAAGGCAGCCAGAACAGGAGTAATGTGGTCCCTTCTCCTAACTCTAGTTAGTACACGAGCTGCAGCATTTTGAATCAGCTGAAGCGACTTAACGGACTTCTTGGTACACCCTGATAATAAGGAGTTACAATAATCCAGCCTAGAAGTAACAAATGCATGGACTAGTTTCTCTGCATCGTTTTGAGGCAAGATATGCCTGATTTTTGCAATGTTACGTAGATGGAAGTAGGCGGTCCTTGAAATTGATTTTATGTGGGCATTAAAGGATAAATCCTGATCAAATATAACACCAAGATTCCTTACAGTCTCACTGGAGGCCAAATTAATGCCATCCATAGTTAGTATATCT
The DNA here is from genome assembly GCA_943591055.1 of Gobionotothen gibberifrons. Classification (NCBI taxonomy): domain Eukaryota; kingdom Metazoa; phylum Chordata; class Actinopteri; order Perciformes; family Nototheniidae; genus Gobionotothen; species Gobionotothen gibberifrons. The sequence continues at coordinate 1,155,247 of CALSBZ010046817.1, read as the reverse complement.
TTAGTTAATTTGTCTCGTAGATTCTTCGGGCCGAGTACAATAACTTCAGTTTTGGTCGTGTTTAACATCAAAAAGTTTAAGGTCATCCACGTTTTTAAGTCCTTAAGGCAGTCTTGAATTTTATTTAGATGATTAATTTCATCAGGCTTGATTGATAAATAAAGTTGAGTATCATCCGCATAACAATGAAAATGTACAGAATGATTCCTTATAATATTGCCTAACGGAAGCATATACAATGTGAACAAAATAGGTCCGAGCACTGAGCCCTGTGGCACTCCATGGCTAACTTTGGTTTGCGTCGAAGATTCATCGTTGACACGTACAAACTGAGAGCGTTCAGATAGATGGGACCTAAACCAGCCTAAAGCAGTTCCCTGTATGCCAACTAAGTGCTCTAGTCTTTGCAATAGGATGTCATGGTCGATAGTATAAAATGCAGCACTGAGATCGAGCAAGACAAGAATAGAGACAAGTCCTTTGTCTGAGGCTATTAGAATGTCATTTGTGACTTTAACCAGAGCTGTCTCTGTGCTATGATGTGTTCTAAAGCCAGACTGAAAAACTTCAAATAAATCATAGTTTTTTAAGTAATCACACAACTGTTTTGCGACTGCTTTCTCAATAATTTTTGAGAAGAACGGAAGATTAGAAATAGGTCTATAGTTGGCTAATATCTCTGGATCGAGGTTGTGCTTTTTAAGAAGCGGTTTTATCATTGCTACTTTGAATGATTGTGGAACATAGCCTGATAATAGAGACATATTCATAATATTTAATAAAGAAGTGCTAATTAATGGAAAAACTTCCTTCAACAGCTTAGTTGGAATTGGGTCTATAATAATAATTAGATGGTCGGTAAAAGTAAGTCTACTTCACAACTTTAAAAAATCACATTTTCTTGGCCAAATCACCTCAGTATAATCCAGTGTTTCACAAACCCTAACCCAGGAGAAAAATGTTTTTGAAAAAAAAATCATAATTTGAAAGATTATTGATTCAAAAATAATATGATACAGTACAAGTACGTCTGGGTCTCTGTGTTTCATTCAAGCTCGGCTCTGTGTGTGTAAGGAACGAGCCATTTTGTGTGCGTGCGCACGCGAGAGAGAAAGAGAGAGCGCACCGGTACCAGAGATCATTGTTGTTAGCTTCTGGTGCTAGCGAGCTAGTGGCCGGGTCTCAAACGTTTTGGTCTCGATTAATGTAAACAATTATTTCCGAGGCACACGTTTATATGATCATCATTTTAATTTAAAAAAAAGAGAATAAATGAAAAACAGGTATGAAATACTATATGACAGTAAACCAAGAATAGAGTTTAAAAGGGGAGTGATTTGTAAAATATCCATAAAGAAATAGTAAATCTGTTTAGAGTTCTGTTTCAAATGGGTGTTGAGAGATGTATCCATAGATCTCTTCATGTTGCTCTCAAAGTGCACCAGATTGATGCTTTTAACTTCAATATTTAAAAAAGAGTCTTCCCTGGGGAGCACCCCCCTATGTTAGGTCCACTCCGCACTTATAAAAATAGCACTTTACCCCTGCTTACACCTATATGCCGTGAGCTGATTATCGAGCCTTCATTGTAACAGTCGCAGTTACACTGTGTATTTGCGTGGGGAGTGTTGCAGTAGAAAATTCCACTGTAGCGACCGGTACATTAATGGAAAACCCCTGTTTGAGCACCCTGAATGAAACGCCAAGCTACCCCACAGCACCCCCAAAATAAATCTCTGGTGCCGCCACTGAGCCTGCAACCCAGTTTTGAAGAAATGTGCAGTGCAAAACAGGCTCATTTGAAGCCACTAATGCTGCGATAAGACACACAGATATCAAATATACCAAATGTCAAATACCAAATATCAGCATTTTCTTTCTTTTCATTTTTTAGCACAGATTGCAAAGTGGCAAAGTATTATTTATAACTTATTGTTCTAGCAAAGGGATTGCACAGTTGTATTATGTATTTTTTTTTGACCACACAGACTTATGGAGCATTGTTTTATTATCACTGTTCTAGCAAAGTGATTTTTAAATTTTTGTGAAAGGAATGCTCACGTTCATATTGATGTATTTTAATAAATGTTAACTTGGCCCATTACGTGAGTATTTGTGTTGGGGGGGCCCGACTTTTTGGGGGGGCCTGACAGAAAAAGTTTGAGAACCACTGGTATAATCACTCAAATCTCTCATAGCTCGTTCGTTTGCAGACACGTTCATCTCTTGAAATGTATGGTTATTATTTCCTTCAAACCTTTAAAAACATTTGCATTGATCTGGTTGTTTTCTAAACTGTATTGCTCTCGGTGTTACTTTGCTGCATACAGTAGAATCTGGTGTCTGTTCTAAACTTCACTTTGAGTGTCTTATTGTGCACGCACACACACACCATAAACTACAGTTTATAATTGAGCTTGAAACACATTGAACTGCTTTCAAAAACAAAACAATCTATCAAAACTTTAAAGGTATAGTTCAGATGTTTTGGAATGGGTCAGTGCCTTCCTCAGACGATGGCAGTGGGTAGTCCCCCTGTTTGGGAAAACAAACAGGAGTACCATGAGGAAGCTAAGCGATGTCCTGCTGTGGACAGGTGCAGCAGCAGCAGGACATATTAAAGACAAAAAAAATCATTACCACTAAAAGTGTACGCAATATTTAAAATATTGTAAGTACTTTATTAAACTGGGGGTGTGCCAGGCACCATCTACTGTAGATAATAATAAGAATAAGTACCTCACAAAAACACTTGAACTATCCTTTTCAAATGTAAATTGTAATGGAGACATCCTGTTACTCCTTTTCCGGGCACATGGAAGAAGTTAGCTTCAGGACTTTATGCCTAAAAGGGTTTGTTTGAACCCAAACCACAGATCTTTCCTGAACATAACCAGCACTTGTGTTGCCTTTAACTAAAGGGGATTTCTGGCACAAAGCCCTGAAGGCTGACTTCCATGTACTATTATTTGTGTCGTAATGTCTAAGATGCTCCCCGGGCGCCGTACATAATGGCAGCCCACTGCTCCTAACACTAGGATGGGTCAAATGCAGAGACACCGTTTTGTTACATAGTACCTGTGCTACGTAATGACAATAGGTTGAATCTTCATCTTCTTCATCTTCATCCTCAGACCTTAAGATTTCAAGGGTTTTATTGTCATGTGCACAGTACAGTGTAGTTATGGCAATGACAATCTGTAATCAATTAGCCATAGCAGCACAGTACACACACACATCACATGTGGATGTCCCACGCATTAGTACACACACGCACACCATCCCATGCTTTGTTATGCTTGTCACCTTCCCTTCTGGTCTCTATTGAATGTTGGATGTTTGTTTTTCTTTGGGAAAGCAACATCACAAAGCTATTGTCTTGCCTCTGTGTGTGTGGGTGTGTGTTTGAGTGTGAATGCTGACATGTACAGAGCGTGCTTCTATCCAGGATTCAGAAGGGAAAAAAAAGTGCAGCAGTAAAACCCTGGCAAACACATCACTGTGCTGCTGCGTTTCACATTCACAGATCACTGCTGATGCATCTGTCAATGACATTTATATTTTTTCTGTCACTGAATCTCCTCGTAATTATGTTTTTCACCGTAGCCTGATTTGCTTTGTGGTCCCTGACAAAGGCTAGCATTGTTGATTGGATGTTGTTGACACAAGTGCTGTGAGAGGTCAAAGACTAGTTCCTAAAAATACTCAGCCCTTGGCGTTTCTGCTAACTGTTGCGTCATATGGTACAGTCTTATCAGAGCCTGCGTCAGTATGACAGGCAGGTCACTCCAACCCCCTTCTCTCTGCATACCCTCAAGGCTAATACTGTACATTCACAGATACTACAACCATATTTCTTTTGCACATTATGGAAGCACAAGCTAAATCATTTCGGATTGTTGCTAGATTTTTGCTTTTCGGCCAGCCTGGCAACCCCAAAAGCCCCCATTAGCGGGCTAATGTTTCACAAGTCGCCTTGTCATGCTCCAACTCAGTGTTTAAAGTGTTTGTTTATAAATTCAGTAAATAAGATAAGGACACAGATAAGGAATTTAAATAATAATGTGCTTTGTACACTTATGTTCTCACGCCAAACTTTCCAAATGGCTGTTGACTCAATTTCCTAATTTCCAGGATGTAAAAAGTGCATTTTAATCAGAGCAAATCTCACACCATATCAGCTGTTCACAGTTTCACAGCCGCTCCTGTTGAGCTGGGATCACCTTGTGTGCTTTGAGATGGGAGCACTTGGATCCCAGTGGAGGAAGTGTCAGTCAGTGTGTGACGATCACCTGTAGAACTAGAAAGCTGCAGCTATAGAATAAGACACCCAGTATAAGTGGAGGAGGAGGAGGAGGTGTGATCGGAGGCGAATCCGATATTCTCCCCACACAGCCCTTTTCCACAGCCTCCTTGATAAATAATTTGTGTTTAACGCGGCAGCAGCATTTTAACGAGGGTACCTGTCACATGTACACTTTGCTCCCTAGCAGGATGGGTGCTGCTGAATGATGGGAACGCACACGCACACGCACACGCACACGCACACGCACACGCACACGCACGCACGCACGAACGCACGCACGCACGCACGCACGCACACACACACACACACACACACGATACCTCAGCTTTGCTTGAAGGCTCCAGAGAGGTTGTAGTGTCAAAATGTTAGCATTGATAATGAATGATATTTACCAATGGGGTACGATTTTTTAAATTGTATTTATATATAAATAAAATGCACTTGTTTGTAAATTCCTGTGTTTCCGAGAACTCCAAATATTAACTGATTATTGATACCTATTTGATTAATCTGCAATTTCTTGAATTGTTTAATCCAGATTGAGTAATTAAAAAATCTCAGATTGTAGTTTATTTGTGTACATTTTCTCGTTTCTTTACTCCTCTATGAAAGTACTGGATATCTTTGAGTTGTGGTCAATAAAAGGCATCGAACGTCATCATCTTTGTCTTTTGGGAACATTGATGGACAATTTTCACCATTTTATTTTATGACTCAAACAACTAATCAATTAATGGAGGAAACAGACAACAAATTAATCAACAATCTAAATAATCATCAGTTGCACCCCCTATCATTTACATGAGGATTTCTTATTAACAGATTTGAACAGACAGAGACTAAACTCATCCATACCAACAACAGCAGCTCTGTGGACCAATCAGAGCGCTGGAAAACAAGTTATCGGTTTAGCATCACTTCTGAGAATGAACAGCATCGCTAAGTGTCTCCCTCAGTGCTTGTGTTCAGCTGGTCCAGTGGTTGCCATGGAAACAACTACGACTCAAGCAGCCAGCAGAATCAGGCTGCTGGTGAACAGCTTTGTTTCAAGTAAAAAAAGAAAAAAACAGGTCAAAATTGATTTCTGCTGTTCACTTTCTCCTTCTGAGAATCTGAAAGCTCGAGCTCGTTTTGATGTTGGAGAGGTCCGAGGCTTTCGAGGCACACTGATCGTTTGGTTTCTCTGAAAGATGTGTGCTTTGTCGCCCTCCCCCTCCCCCCTCCTGCTTGCTGAAGTGAGACGGTCCATAATTAAGACGATGACAGAGGAGAGGTCATCTGAGTGGAGGGATGCACAAGATGTTGTGCGGCAGTTGTGAGCTTCAGGGAAGCTTATCTCTGTCAGCGTGTGACTCTACCCACAATGCAGGATGAGGCCTCAAAGATTTAAGATAAAGTCTCTGGCTTGAATAATTGTATAACCTTGTATGGTTTTGTTATTTATGGGAGACAGATCATTATTTTGAATGCAAAATACAACTTTTTTCATTCTTCTAATGTTGACATATTTTCTTCCGAGAGAAAATAACTTACATTTTGTTTAAAGTCGTCGTGTTTCCATGAGCACCACCGCCTCTTCACATAGGTGTTGATCTAGCAATTGCGTGCTTTTATTGTGAAACCGAACAAAATATTACATTTGAAGTACATTCTTCATACAATTCTTTCATGGCGATAACGTAATGAATCTATTTGTGATTAGGAAAGATGAATTGTGTAATATAATGTATTTCCTGAATACAAATGGTATATAATATAACAGCTTAAGGGGAAGAGGGCAACATCAAGATCTGTTTGAATACTTTTAAATCCCTCAATTTTCTCCACCTGTTGAATCACGACTAGTTTCCACTGTTGCTCCATCACTGTCCCCTTGTACCTTTTTCTGTTCTTCGATCAGCTATTTTCTTCTTCTTCCTTTTCTTTCTTTCTTGCTGCCCCAGTCTAAGCCATAACCATAATATTTAACGTATACAATGTAATTCACCAAACAGGGTGTCCGCGGGGTCTTAAAAAGTGTTAAAAGTTGATAAATCAATTTAGCGCAAATGAAGGCATTTAAAGTATTAAACGGCATTTTCCAAGGTATTACATTTTGTAGCTTGTTTTCAATAAGTATATAAATGGTCCAAAGAGGTTGTATTCTACAGTCTGCCTGAATGTAATCATTGCGTAGGTGTGTAGTGTGATTCTGTGTAGTTTATTTATGGCATCCCGTTGGATTTGACGTCATCTGAACAGGACATCGCACGCTCACTGCTTGATAGCGCGCGAAGGTCCGTTTACGCCGGTTGCTAAGCAACATCGTTATGGGGAAATGCAAGTCTGCGTCCAAATGGTTGGAAGATAAGGAGGAAGGACTATCAATACTGTATATAGTAAATGTGAGGTAAAGTGTGTCGCCAAGGTAACCGGTTAAAACTCGAAGTGGCGATGAGGTCTTAAAATGTATGGAAAGGGTCTTAAAAAAGGTCTTAAAAGGTATTACATTTGACTTCAGGATTCCTGCATATACCCTGCCGAAGAAAAATCTTGCCCTGCTTCCTTTTACATACTGTATTACTTGCCTTCAAAAATGTAAAATATACGCTCCTCCGCTCTGCGTGATGGGAATAGCTTTGTCTGCTTTTGCATAGAAATGAACTCAATCAACGACATTAAGAAAAACGATTTAGAAATCTTCAATGTTATCACTTATTGTCTTTTTAGCTATATTAGAGGCATCGGTATTACATTTCATAAGTAGATAAAAAGCTCCTTAAAAGCTTTAATCACAGCAGTCACACTGAACCTGTTGTCCATCCACAGCATGTAGGGGCCAACGTCCCTGCAGGGGTCCCGTGAGTTCCACAACAACTTGATGATACTGTGAAAAAAGGTTTGAATTATTCCCGAGCTTTCTTCTTTGTCATGCAGATTTTTGTAATTGCAAGTCATAGACCAAAATACTTGAATAGTCACTCTCTCCACAGAAATCACACCACTTGCTTGCCAGTAGAAAAGTGTTTGGTGAGTTTCTTTTCAGGTTTCGGACCCCCAGCATGTCCATGTTTACAGAAAAGGAGCTAGGAAATGGTTAGGATAATGTTACTTAGGTACAGGAAAATGTTCGAGAGAAGGCTTTACATTAATAATGTAGCATGGTCTTGTGTGTCAGTGCACAGCCACCAACATACTGAATATACCTGTCTAATATTTGCATATTTCCTGTTTTAAAAGAAGATAGATATAATATCAGCTCTCCACTTCCTGCTCGTCTGGAATTGATCTTTTGAATCACACGTTTGTTTAGGCAAACATTGAATACACAAAAGAAATACGCTACTTCCTCCACAGATTGCAAGAGAAGTACACTGTACATTTTAAACAATTATTCCGCTTCAATCCATAGTTTATTTTCTGTTAAGCCTTTAAAGGTCACCTATCATGCTATTTTTAGGCAATAGCATCGGTCTCAGATATATACAAATATATAAAAAACATGTCTATGAAGTGTTTTGCTCAAAATACCAAACAGATCACCCATTCTAGCCATGCCTCATATCCCTCTATTTCACTTCCTGTTTCAAAAGTGCTGATTTTGGGTAAAAAGTTAAAACAAATTAAAGAATTGATAAAAAAGAAAAAAGGAGGGGGCTGAGCTCTTTACTGTCTAAACTAAATACTGCGGTGATGAAACGCCATATCATGGATTATCAAGGATTATTTCTGAAACAGTATAGAGTGGCAAAGTCCCTCCCCTTCCGGGGGACCTCCATGGGACCTTATTTCGGAAAAAGTATGTATTGAAGTCAATGGAGAGAGAAATATTATCTTTTGATCCCGTTTGAATTGTGCAACGAATTACACATATGATGTTTGTCAATTTAAAAGTAAAAAAAAAAAAATGTGTCGTAATTTTTTTTTTGTGTGAAGCGCTCAATGAACTACAACTCTGGTCTTGCACACGTCACCAACACCAAGATGGCCGTCACGTTAGCACCATAGACTGTATATATAGGTTAGCACATTTCACCTCTTTCTTTCAGAATGAAGCAAAAAGTATTAAAAGAGGTGAAAATCACTACAAGTCTGGCCATGTTGAGAGCTGTACATACACACAAGGGGAGTTAGTCGGTTCCATCATGCGGGACCGGCTTTACAAGGTTTCGGTGAGTAACACAAGTGTAATGTGTAACGTTAATGTCAGCTAGCTAAATTCACTTACGCGACTCTGGGATTTGTAGTCTTTCTAGTTGCGTATTTTTATGCTAATGTGAACACCGACCATATTACGTCCAAAACAGTCGGGCATTGTTTCTGATAGCAACTTTCTGATAGTGCCGTGGGTCCACATTTCCGATATTACGTCATATCGGACGCAAATCTGGATCAGCTCCGTTGTAGCCCTGTTTTTAGAGATTTGGGTACGGAGGAAAAGAGAGAGGGTTTTATTTTCGGACGTTGCTTGAGTTCCCTGACACATCGGGGACACATATTGATGTATAAAAGACATCACAAAGTGCATTTTGCATGATAGGTCCCCTTTAAAACCTATTTTAATGTACTTAAAAAATGGTTTGCTCTTATCCCTTACGAACACATAGGCAGGCAATGCATTGATAGGTAATAGGTACTGTTATCAAATGAGGTTGACCTTGTTAAACAGAGACTCATTTAATTTGATTACATCACATTCAAATGGAGACGTTTTATTTGAGGATTTTGTTTCCTTTTTTTAGGTGGATGACAACAGACCTCAATAAAAGCTCTCAATTTAGAAAAAGGGACATTGTGTGCATCAATAGTAAATAGGATTTACAAAAAAAATTGTGAAAACAAAGAACCAGAGGATGAATAAATCTAAAAGTAATTACATTTGATGCCCTCACATCAAAATGCTACAGACTTGTATTGTTTAAATGACACTGCTTCATGTCAGTCCCAACAATGACAGATTTGAGGAACAAAGAAAACCCAATAAACAGTTTGATTGATGTTGTCCTGGAAATGTCCTGGAACATGATTTCCTAAGAAAGGAACAAACTCTTCCCTGCTGTTCATCACAAATTACAGAAATGACAGTACAGGAGATTGTCATTCATCAGCAGCTTAAAATAGTTTTTATGTGAAGTTTTTTCCACTGTAAAGATACAAGTGTTTTATTGTGTCTCGGTTAGCAGCAGCCGGTGGACGCTCACCTCGGACCGCCCTGCAGGAGGAGCAGGCGTGGCTTCACTCTATCTGTCAATGTGGTTCTGGCCATTTCAGATAAGGGCAGTACGAGCTGTGTGTAGACATGAGGCTCAGGCTGAGTACACAAACCCAGCAGCTGCCTGGCACGCACGCACGCGCACACACACACACACACACACACACACACACACACACACACACACACACACACACACACACACACACACACACACACACACACTCTCTTTCACAAAGGCTAAAAGTGGCAGTAAGCACATATCAGAGCAGGAACAGGCAGGGAAGAATTAATGGAAGGAAAGAAAATGGAAATAAATAACCAACGCTCTAAAGGAGAGATAAGGGGCAACCTACGTGGGAGACTCTTATGTTTTGTCACTAGTTAAGCAGCTACTCAGTGTTTTACAGAGCCTGATCTAACACAGATGTTCTAAGAAGTTCCAGATGCTCCTCAAAGGCCGATGAGCTTTGACTTGCACTCTTGCTGGCAACTTTTCAACAACAATATCCCATCAGTCATTGCTCCCACTGGGAATAGGACTTATAAATGATTTTTTCCACGTTAGCATGAAATATTGTTTGAGTTTTTTGGGACCCCGGTACTCCAGAACGGCTCTGAAGCATTTGAAGTTTGACTGTGCTGAAAGGATGAGTGGAATCATCGACAGAACAGCGATAGTCCAATTATAAACTTTTTATTTCTCTATATATTGAAGCATTATGCATTGGGTCTAATGAGTATCAGCGATATTTGACTTCTTGGGTCTTGTTCACACCTATGAGAAGAAGTGTCCTTTGATTTCGGTTAAATTGTTTCCTGTGTGAAAATGTTTGTTTCGATGGTTTGGACCTTTGTGCGAGGTGATCAGAGTAGTGTAGCTGCTTTGAAGAATAGCTTTAAGATGAATGGTTTGAAGGTGTGTCTTCTCTCTTCTCATTCCAAAAGTGTAAACACATTAGCAACTACTTCGACATTTTGGGACTCCAGCGACTCCTGTTAAGGTAACTTGAAATTGCGGTACGTCTGCCAAACACCTTAGTTCGTAATCTTACTTTTTTCCCTGTCTTACCTAAATTAAACCAGGACTAGGCAGCTCAGAACAATGTTTTTAAAAAAAAATAGTTTTCAAGTCTTAAACATGGGTCATCGAATGGTTGGCATTTATTTATTATTAGTGAAAGAAACGTGTGGATAGGTTTTAACCAGCTTCAGGACGAACTGAGAACACAAAATGTTCTGACTGTGGTTTGTTGGAGTAATGAGCCTTTAAGACAAAGTCATCAGCCAAGGGGTCTTTGGAGGGAGGCTGAGGAATATGGGTGATAGTTGCTAAGTGAAAGCTGCGCTGCCATCTCTGATCATTCACAGTCTCCGTGGGTGTGAGTCTCGGGCCAACACTAAGCAGAACCTTTCACAAGACTGAGAAAAAAGCACAAAGTGAGCGAGACAGAGAGAGAGAGAGAGAGACTCTTCAACAACATAGAGTTACACACAAAATCCCCTTCATCATCACATGTCCATCTTACACATTATAAGGACCATATTAAAGGTAGGGTAGGTAATTTTGGAGAAACCAGCTCGAGTGCGCTAGAATTTGAAAATACACAATGTACTATATAATCTGCCACTTCCTTACAGAGCCCCTCCTCCAACACACACGAACGCACACATGACCAATGAGGGCACGAGATAAGTTTGTGCACAGATGGAAGGCTGACAGGCAGGTAGGCCATCCAGTTATTTTAGCCGGGCCGGCTCAGATGATTGGTCGTGCTTTTTACAGTACTACGGCTTCCACAGATGACATTTTTGTATGGATTTTTTGTCAAAGCACTTAGAATATTCATTGCTATCGGGATGTTAAGAGCATTCCATGGAATATAACAAAAAGTGTATCTCGAGCCGGTTTCTCAAACTTACCTACCCCACTTTTAACTGCTGGCTTTAAAATGAGCAAAATTAACTCAGAAAGAGAACATTATACCTATACACACATTATAGCTAAGCTTGCCAAGCATCTTTAAGACTGTATCTCAGAAAATTGCATTTAAAATATTCAATGTTCAATTTGTAATATAGAATATAGGTGTATATTATATTTTTTAGTGCACCTTGTTTACTGTACTATTTTTTTCTCTTTTATATTAACGTTGTTAATTTGATTTTGTTTAATTCTATGTTACCTGCAACAAATAGTCATATATTAACGACATAAGCAACAGACCAGAATATTTATTTTCTTCTTGATTTGAACATATCAACAACTTTTAAACGGACTTACTTACTGATTGAACAGATAAGGCATGTGTATGGGTAAAATAAATGCTTTTAAATGAATGAATTAAAGGGATTAAAAAGCTTGAATTGCATGTCCTGAAAGAGCTTTTGGTCTTTACATTCATTGAATTGTTGTCCTCTGAACCGTCTTTCGATTGACTTGTCTGTAAATGAGGCGGTGCAGTATAACACCGGGTGAGAAACATGTTTAAGATCTTTTCTCACCTGCTTACATTGTGCTTTTGCATGTATGAATGTCACACATATACACACCCCTTCCTGTGATCAGTGCTGGGTGTTGGCTGGGTATTGTTAAGTGTGATGGAGAGCAGGATGGGGGGATTCAAGGAGGGGTCAGGTCCCCTACTGCTGCGTGAACATGCTGAGAAAAGAGAAAAGAGATACTCTGCTGACATTCTGCACTGTGCACTGTGCAGCGTCCGGAAACCTCCGCCAGTTTGATTGACATTGTTTGGTTTGAAATTGGATTGGCTTTTGAGTGCTGACTATTAGTCACATCCTACTGTCTTTTGGGAGAGGCTTTGTTTAATTACTTCAGTCTTCCTTAACGTTGTTCATTCATCTTGCAATAACAGATTTATTTAGGGTCACTTCAGGACAGCACAGACAACATTGAAATGCAAATCACAAGTGAAATAAGTTAAGATAAGTGTATATAATCCATGATTTAATGTGAGAATAAAGTATTGACAGCTCATTTTTGCTGCTGAGACTCTATGGGGAGATGTGTTATGATGACACGGCTGATAATATGAAGAATCTGCAAGACTGGGAGACAGAGCTTTGCAAAACCTGGCAATATGATATGTGTGATGATACAGGGGTTACAAGTCAATATATAGCAGCAAGATGATAGGCTAACAATGTAGGGGAGTAGCTGCTGACTGTGACTATTGGCTACAATGACAATAGCCAGGATTGAAAGCTTCAGACATTGATGGCAGGAAAAAGTGGAGTGAATGCAGGATGTATGAGAAACAAGCCATATGCATCAGCTTACAAAATAATAGTCTTCATGGAGACATTTTGCTAAAGATGAATTTCATTTGGTGTTAGCAAAGACTTGCTTATTTGCACATCCAGCAGTTACGGAGCAACATTAGGTTGCTGTTCGTATTTCTGGCCATTTTGCGAAGTCACATTTTAGCTCTGTTTTTGGTCTCCGTACTACAGAGAAAAAAAATCTGGCTCTCTTAAGTTTCATCAGATCACTTACTGACGTAGTCTTCCTCTGAAAACAGCTCCCTATAGCTGCTACAAGAGAAATGATGAGTGGAAAAAATAGTTTGAGCTGTATAACATCTGCGTACGTCTTGTGGGATTCTGTTAAACATCGCGTCCGTGTTCTCTCACGTTGCTCTTTCCTTAAAAGCACACTCTTTCAAACTTTGATGGCCTTAAAAGTCAATGTTTATAGACCCACTGTCAGGACCAGATACTTCCCGCTAAAGTAAATGCCTGCCGCGCTAAATCCATCATAAAGGAGGAGGAGAATTATAAATACAAGTTTCTGAATGTTCCATTAGTGCCCCTCTCATGCTTGCTTGCTCGTCCAACTCTGGACCAGTACATTTAAAATAGTGATGAGTTTGGATGTGGAGGGAAGGTGTAATTGTTGTTTAAACAATAGAAGGTTGGGTTGGATATTGTTGTGCTTTTATTTACTTCTTATACCATCACGAGGCTCTCGGGATGCAACGTTAGTCGGTCAGTCCGTCCCCCGCTTTGGTTACTAGGAATTAAAGAAAATCAGCTAACTGGTCAATTACCTTCAAGATTTTGTTCCGACATTCCTAATCCCCAGAGGATGAACTGTACCGATAAGTATTTCTCTAACAACACCATGTTGCTGTACACACTGTCTTACACATTTTGTTTAAACCTTTGTTCAAGGATGAATTGCAATAATTATCTGACTTTCCTCTAGCACAGTGGTTCCCAACCTGGGGGGCGCGCCAAAGATCGCAGGGGGGGCGCCAGGCCTCAGATGATTTGAGGCCAAATATCATATTTAGACTTTTTTTTTTAATTTATTTATTTTTTACATATAATTGTAACGCAATACATGATTGTCACTAAAAGCCTTGTCTCTACATTACAATAAAATATACAAAATAGTTGATTAATTAATTTGAATACAAATTCAAGTTAGTAGCTATTAAAGGCATAAAAAGACAGAAATGTTCTTTCTTTAATAGAAATGTTTCTTCTGCCCGTAAAGTGTCCGCAGCTTCCAACAGGAGTCATTTGGGGGGGCTCTTGGGAAAAAAGGTTGGGAACCCCTGCTCTAGCACCATCCAATCTTTCCTCGTCATTTATAATTATTTATGACCAAAAGTGGTAAAAGTACATTTGAATCTGTTATTTGTGCTGCTGTTTTGCCCGTCCTGTCTGGATCAGAGAGACTCTTACATAATGCCATTTTGATATCCCGGGATTAGGCTGAGTTCCTGACGACTGCTTTTATTGCAACAACAAAAAATAAACTATGTGATGTTCCAACGACATGATGTTCAATCCCTGGTTTATTTGAGATGCCACAAACCTTTTAGTGAGCTGTAATCATATTGGTCATGAACTCTAGGGAGTGAGCAAAGAACATCATAATGCAGAGTGGTGGCATGATTGATTAGGATGGACTAGAACAGGAGAGATGGACAGGAATAAGTGACTCGTTTCAGGAATAAGTGACTCGTTTCAGGAATAAGTGACTCGTTTCAAGAATAAATCACTCGTTTCAGGAACAAGTGACTTGTTTCAGGAATAAG
>CALSBZ010046817.1:1071137-1130681 GCA_943591055.1 Gobionotothen gibberifrons | reverse complement strand
TAATAATAATAATAATAATCATCATCTGTTCTTCTTCAACTTAAGTGTAATTCATCTATAGAGGAGGCTGTGACCTATATCTGACTCTCTTGCAGTATTCCAAGAAGGTGGACGATCGTTTTGGAGGCTATGTTGCCTGTTCTCTACTAGTATTCTGCTTCATATCCTTCATACAGATCGTCATCTTTCCACAGTGAGTACTTTAATGTTTCCATACTGTATATCTTCCAGTATGTACTGTATGTATTAGGGTTGCTTTCACACCTGTAGTTAGGTTCATTCGGTCTGGATTTATGTTCGCTCATGTTTATGTAAAATTGTAATGATAGAGAGGCGAAGTCCCGCCAATCTACTTCCGACCCATGGGACCTTATTTTGGAAAAAGTATGTATTGAGAAAATGTATCTTTCGATCCCGTTTGAATTGTGCCAAGAATTACACATGTTTGTCAATCTTAAATAATAATTTCCATGTCAAAAAAGTCACAGTTTGTCGTAAAACTGTTGAAATATAAGACTATGAAAAATACGCAACTATAGAAAGATTACAAATCCCAGAATCCCGGTCCCGCATGCTGGCTCTTACGAACCGACTAACTCCCCTTGTGTGTATGTACAGCTCTCAACATGCCCAGACTTGGAGTGATTTTAACCTCTTTTAATACTTTTCACCTCATTCTGAAAGAAATAAGTGAAATGTGCCAACGTGATGGCCGTCTTGGTGTGTGGTGCGAGACGGTTTTGAGCGGTTTCACACCAAGAAAAGTGTTACTTCACAGTTTTACGACACATTTGTATTTTTTTGACTTGCACAATTATCTTTTAAATGGACAAACATCATATGTGTAATTCGTGGCACAATTCAAACGGGATCGAAAGATAATCTTTCTCTCTCCAGTCTCCATTGACTTCAATACATACTTTTTCCGAAATAAGGTCCGAAGGAGGTCTACCGGAAAGGGAGGGACTTCGCCTCTCTATTACGTATTTCTCAATGATGTCCAGAGGAGACATCAAGTACATTTTAGTGTAATTGTGTAAGCTCTATATATATATATATATATATATATATATATTGTATATACACAGTTCATTCCTTTATATAGAAAACTTCCAATATGAAAACATTTCACGATGTAATAATGATGAATACATTTAATTTGAATTCATGCTAAAACAATAAGTTATATAGTCGCCAACACAGTCAAGTGTCTGAAGAGTTTGACTGACATCTTTGACTCTGAACCGGTTTGATTTGGTGTCCTAAATATGTATCTATAAATGTTTGTTATCTTTCCTGCAGCACCCCGGTCATGCTGGGAATCTACATCAGTATCTTCGTCATACTCGCCAACATCCTTTTCATCTGTGCCATATATTCGTGCATCAAGGTAGCCGAGCTTCCAAAAAACACAGATATCTTCATATGAATCATTCACTGGTTAATGTGTAACTCGTTTTATGTTTCCTTTGCCCCTTCTTGTGTAGCTCTTTCCAGCTGCAATGCAGACCGTTTCAAAGAAGATTGTTGAGTCTCGCACCAACAGCACCCTGGTCGGAGTATTCACCATTATCCTCGTGTTCATCTCTGCCTTTGTTAATATGGTAAGATTAAAGAGACGGCATGTGAGGGCTGTTCAGAATACCACAAAGCTACATACTAATACATACTGAACGTTTATTTTAAAATGATGGATGCAGTTCCCAAATTCAATGGTTCAATCCACATTTTTTAGAATCAAGCAACAAATAAGTTACATTCATACAACCCCATTTACAAAAAACAAACTTAATATTCTCAATTGCTTAGGGCAGTGCTTCTCAAAGTGTGGTCCGCGGGCCACTGGTGGTCCGTGAGCGCCCCCTAGTGGTCCGTGAGTATATTAGTAACATTTCACATTTATTACAATAAATAAATGTAAGTTTTCCGCACTCTCGTGGGAATATCTCCGCAATGGAGCGAGGTTAAGTTTAACTTTCGATTGCATGATATAGCCCAGCGCAACACCTTCATCACACATGTTGCCACTTGTTTGTACCATTTTCAGGCGATTTGTAATCTGTTCTAGAAAAACGATGTGATTTTTGATATTTGTGGAGTTAGGTGGTCCGCGAGTGTTTTTTTATTGGTTAAGTGGTCCTTGGTATGAACGAGTTTGAGAAACACTGGCTGAGGGTAATGATGTCATAAAATATAACAACCAATATTCGAAGTTTAATTTCAAAACCTCAATAGAAGCTACGAATGTGAAAAAACAGACAGTCCTACAGCATCCTGTATCCACACGCCTCTGGTACTTCCAGTATGGCAACATTTTTCTTGTGCTCTCCTGCAAACCCAGATGCTTTTCAAATCACCATAAAGATAACCAAATGACTTCTTGTTGCTAGAATTTAACAGTGCTAAATATATGGTAAGAAAAACGTTCCAAAACTTTAGTAACAGGGAGAAAAGGCACCGGTGGATCCAGCAAAGTCTAAAGTGTGTGTGTGTGTGTGTGTTTGGCTTCCCTGCAGTTTGCCTGTGACACCAGGAGCTTGGCACAATGCGTCGCCGAGAAGCTGAACACCTCCGCGGCGCTGGTGACGCCCTGTTTGATCCGCAGCTTGAATGTGTCCATCGAAGGGGGTCTGGAGATCTGTCCGAGCGAAGGCCCCTCCTGCCCCTTCCCTGAGGTGAGACCATTGTTGTTGTTGTTTGTGTTCACTATGCCACTGTCTGAAATGTCACATTTGCATTTGTCTGAGATCTGTTGTTGCTAACGTCTCTTTGTGATGCTGCTCTCAGTATTTTAGCTACAGCGTGCTGCTGACGCTGCTGGCCTGCTCGGTGTTCCTGCAGATCAGCAGCATCGGGAAGCTCGCCCTCATGCTGCTCATCCAGCTCACCTTCCTGCTGCTGGTGGAGTGGCCACAGGTCGCTCTGTTCGACAACGCAGACCTCTTCGTCACCTCCAATGCCATGTGAGTAACATGGCAGGTTTTTTTCGGCTCTTGAAAGTAAAGCGGGTTATTAAACATCAAGACTTAATGAAAGTTGACACAAAACTGGTCTTTTAAAATCTTTTGTTTAAGAGATTCTCAGTAGCAATTAGATCTCCAATTGAAAAAATGCTAGTGTCTAAAAAAATATAGATTTTTCAATCAGTATTGAAAACTCAGGTATCTGATTGGCACCAACATACAATCAGGGTTCTTACGGTCATTAAAAACCTGGAAAAGTCATGGAAATTCTAAATGCTAATTCCAGGCCCTGGAAAAGTTGTGGAAATGTAACTAAAGTTGCATCAAATATAATTTATATTTTATCAAATCGCCGAAATAGTAATACTATAACGATAATAAATACTGTATCGTATAGTAATGAAACGTAAAATGGCATTTAACTGACGAGGTATTTTGCTGGTGAGAGGTTTTAGTGTGGAAGCTACTAAGCCTACTATTTGATTTGTTTTAGATCGGCACAACATGTTTCATATGCAGACCTTATTTTCCTGTTCCATGTTAAAATAAACCATTTTCAGTGGTACCGCTGAGAAAGACACATTTCTTTGGTCATGGAAAATTAGGTAAAGGTCATGGAGAAGTCATGGAAAAGTCATTGAAAATCTTTGGTGAAAAAGTGTATGAACCCTGTACAATGTTTTGAAACAATATGATTATTTGTTCCTTGTTTCTTGCCATGAGTTAAAGCACACATGACTTTGAATCACATTATATTTATTTGAGTTATATGTAATTTTTGTATATTTTATTATTTGATCTAATGTATTTGTTTTCCTTTTCAGTGATTTAAATCAAACTAGTGCTCAATGGTAAGACTTTTTATTTGTATTAAGACTCTATATATAATATCACAAGGATTATTATGTAATGACCAGCATGTTGTTTTTTTGTATTTGCACTTTTAGGTCCAGTTTCAATGAAACTACAAACCAGTGGTAAGAATACATTAAGTGTCACTTTGTAAGGTTTTTCATCTATAATTTCAAAGATTGTTCTGCATTAACTGTGTCTGTCACTTTGCAGCCCATTCGTTGTGACCAAAGTGTCCCTGAGGGTCATGACTCCAGTGATCCTCACAGTCTTCGTCCTGGCGCTGTACCTGCACTCCCAGCAGGTTGAATCCACCGCACGCCTCGACTTCCTGTGGAAACTACAGGTACGTGCAGCGTCCACTAGAGGGCGCCATCTCACCATGTGAACTGCAAACACATTGGCTTCACATTTCTGCTGATAAAAGTGATCGAGCTGTATTAGTTTATGAATGTCTTCTTATAGAATATCTTTGTCAAACTTTTATGCTACAGTAAAAGCTATAAGAATTGTAAACAGACAATGAGCATAGCTTTTCTAAATTCACATACTGTACTTTTTTGGACTTTAAGAGTAAGGCTGAAAAAGAATTTGCATGTTTAAAAAAAAAACTTAAATTAGTAAATGTGTCATAGAAACACATAATACATTTAGGGGGGATTTCTAGGTATATATACTATACATATACTTAATTTATTATTTGTATTGAATTTAGTTATTTAATGAGCATTGTTTGAAATAATTAACAATCTAAGGCTTCAGCCCACCTCAGTATAAACTAGCGTTGGTTTGGCAGTACTTCATAATTAAGGAATCACTATTGTTTTTTATACATTATAACAACTATAGATGTATTAACTAAAACGGTCCTCTTCACCCCCAGGCCACAGAGGAGAAGGAGGAGATGGAGGAACTGCAAGCCTACAATCGACGCCTCCTCCATAATATTCTGCCCAAGGACGTAGCCGCTCACTTTTTGACACGCGAGCGGCGCAACGACGAGCTCTTCTACCAGTCCTGTGAGTGTGTGGCCGTCATGTTCGCCTCCATCAGCAACTTCTCTGAGTTCTACGTGGAGCTGGAGGCCAACAACGAGGGGGTGGAGTGTCTCCGGCTGCTCAACGAGATCATCGCTGACTTTGATGAGGCATGTTTTAAAGCTCAGTGTGAACATTCACCCTTAAATACAAAATACAGGAATGAGACGTTTTGGCTTAATTTGAAAGCTAATTAAAACATGTAATAATGATTGTGTTGCACAATGTGATCACTCTCTGTTCTCAGATCATCAGTGAAGACAAGTACAGGCAGCTAGAGAAAATCAAGACCATCGGTTCCACCTACATGGCGGCCTCCGGTCTCAACGACTCCACCTACGACAAGGAGGGCCGATCACACATTATTGCACTGGCCGACTACGCCATGAGACTGAGGGAGCAGATGAAGTACATCAACGAGCATTCCTTCAACAACTTCCAGATGAAGATAGGTGCGCGAGATTCGAATGTTTTGAAATCGCATTCATTCAGTTTTTCTACTGTGATCATCAGGTAACAGTAGCTGCTTTGTCTTCCAGGTCTGAACATCGGGCCGGTGGTGGCGGGGGTTATTGGTGCGCGGAAGCCTCAATATGATATTTGGGGAAACACAGTCAATGTGGCCAGCCGTATGGACAGCACAGGTGTACCTGACTGCATACAGGTAGGTGTCTTTTTACAACTATTCAAATGTAGTCCACATATATTAACATTTTCTAGCAACCAGTGTTAAAAACCTTCAGGCAGACCCTGGATTCTTGATATGTTGTAAGATTGAAGATAACCCCAAATGACTCACGTAGAAAAGTCGGTACCACTTTACAATAAGACTACCCTTATAAAGGGTTTACGAATAGTTTATAATTCATTTATTAATTAGGTTGTGAACACTTTATACATCATTAATAAGCTTTTATAAGACATGAGATAAACAGGGCAACTGTGACCGGTTGCTTGCCAAATAGTGAGCCCACATTTATCTGTACTGCTAAGACTTGTTATAAATGGTAGTAACTCATTAAATAATGGGAATGTGTTTCACACTTTACAATAAGGCTCCCTGTTGGCAACTATACATGTTAGTAACTCATAAATAAATGGTCATAAAGAGATGCCAGGAAACATCAAGATGGAAGGGGGGGAATTAACTCGGTGAACAACAGATACCAAGGATGTTGGCTGATGAAGAAGACAAAGTAAGCTAAGTAGCCAATATAAGGCTTAGTCATCTTGCCAAATAGTGAGCCTGTGTTGATGTATGAAAACTATGTTAGAACTGGTTTATAAAAGGTTCTTAATGATTAATAAATAAAAAAAAGTTAATAATCTAGCTATAAACCCTTTATGAATCCTTTATAAGGGTAGTCTCATTGTAAAGTGGTACCGAAATGTCTATACATACAGTGTATGTAAGTCGCTTTGGGCAAAACGTTTTAAAAGGTTTCTTATACATCTATGTTTTCCGTTGCTCTCAGGTGACTACAGACCTCTACCAGGTGCTTGCAAACAAAGGGTACGTGCTGGAGTATCGCGGGGTGGTAAAGGTCAAAGGTAAAGGGGAAATGGCGACCTACTTCCTGAACGAAGGGCCGCCCAACAGTTAGCAGCCGGGGCAGCAGCAGATGTCGGGATGTCCCCGACACAGCGAGGACACAGCCCCACTGAGCGAGGACTCACAGTGTGAGCAATGGCTACAAACTAGAGACGCTATCACTTGAATCCCAAGTAAAGAGGAAAACAAACTCTAAAGACATCAAATGGAAAGTGTTCTTGATGAGAAGAAAATGTTCTCGTTTAGCAGCCATTTTGGCTCCAAACATGATGAAGGACGCGTGTTGTTCTCATGTCTAGCCTCTCTCTCAGGCTTCTTGAAAGATGCAAAGTCTGTTTATTTAAAACAACGCCTTTTAGCCTGTGTCAAAGAAGATTAACGCTGTACATAAGGCTACTTTTTATTTTACTTTGAGTTTTGTTTTTCTGATTTTTATTTTTTATTCCACATGACCTATGAAGAACAGGTACTCATTTTCAGTTTCTGGATTAATTATTTATTTTAATCTCGATGTTTTGTGCAAAAAGGTCCTTTATAAAAAAGTGTGAATACATACGTGCACAAATATCCAGTTTATTACACGTTTATAAGTGTGTATGTACATGCATATTTGTGTGTGTATGAATATATGTATAAACCGAGGAGAAATATATTGACCAAAGACTAAAGTATTCACTAAAAGCAAGGCAAGACATGTTTGATATGTTCTCGCTAAAGTCAGCAATGATCACCGCCTCTGTTTTTTAGGCAGAAGGCCTGAACCTGTCTTTTTGGCAGCGCAGGCTGCTACATTGTTTTCATAAAATATATCAAATGTATTTATTTCGTCTGTCATTCAGGCAGCGGAGAGCTCTAAATTATAACGTTGCCCTCAACCTCTCAACAAAATGACTAAAGACGACTAAGGATGTGAGTAGAAGGTGATATCTGAAATCTAGATTTTAAAAGTAGGATCCTCTTCATCCTCATTTCATGTCGGATTGCTTTCTTAGAGCTTGAGCAGCCAGTGTGCCGCTGGTTTCAGCCGTTACAGTATATATTGTCATCGACTGCTCCTTCCCTTTCAGAGAAGTATTCTTTTGGTGCAAATGGAAATGAAGGAATTTAGATCCAGAGCCATCAGAGGGGGAAACCTCAGATTTCAACGCAGTTGTACCACACAGCCTGATTCTTCCATGAAGAAGAAATAAATGAAGGAAAGAAATATATATTGATTTTGACTGAATACTGTGCTTTGTAATCCTGAAGGGGCATAACTATTTTCACTGTGAGGTTTTTATGACACGACAAAAACTGCTTTCTTGCCAAACATAACTGCTTTGAAGCATGTCTGATTGTGGTATCTTGTTTTCATTTTGGTTTGTTTTAACGTAGGGTATTTTGTATCACTTCTGTATCCATCATTTGTATATTCTTAATATTATTATTATTATGATGATTATTATTATTATTATTATTATTATTATTATGCTTATAATGATGATTCCATTCCAATGAAAAGGATCAAAGACCAGCACGCTTTCTTGTAAAATGCCAGTTGTAAAAGCTCAAGCTCACTGGTACCAACTGATCAACTGCAGCCAATGAATTCTGCTGTTCAACCCTACATGTACAATACAGTATTTCATGTATAGTAAGTAATAACCATTAGCTGCCTTTGCAGCAGAACCCGAGGGGTGTATGCTCACATAAGCATAGCAGTAAACACACACATATACAGATGATTCACTGTGCTTTTTTAATTTATTTATGCCACAACTGCAGTATTGTAAATCTCAGTCAGGCTTTAGGTGACCTCTCCCTCCCACACATTCACTTCTCAGTAACATAGGATATCACTGGTGGTAGACTGTGTGAAGAGGACAGCAGAATTAATAAACCTAACCACATATTTCTGTATCCTGCCCACAATCAGTAGAAGTACTAATAGCTGAGTTTGATTGCCTTAAGTTAATATAAAACAAATCATAGAATAACTCTGACAGGGAACAGTGCCTGCCTGGACTGCTGATGATTGGCCGAGAGATGGATAAAGGGCTTGTTGAGAATACTTTCCGGTGAACATTCTCATCATTAAACTCGATCTTGGTTTCTCCAGCTTCAACTTTTTGTAATTGGGAGAATCGGACCTGATTTAGCTCTTCCGCCACACTCAACACTGGCAACCAACAGTTGATCATGTTTGTACCAAAGCCAGCTCACGCAGCCTCGTGCTCTGTCCGCTCCTGAGCGATGATATGTGGCCTCGGGGCGTGGTGGGAGCACCAGAGGACGAAATGTAATGGAGATCACCAACTATGAAGTGAACTGTGACCAATGAAGAGTGAGTCATATAAGCAGAGTTTATCCAACGGACATGAGTTTTAAAATGTGCATTGTATGTATTCTATTTCTATTGGCTGTCCATAGACTTGTGTTGATTGTTAACTCTTGGGATGTTTTTGGGGGGAACAGGAGAGGGGAGGAAGGTTGTCCCCCATACTACTGAAACACTGTTTTTGCTCAGGCCTGATGAATCCTTCCGTATGTTTTTATTTGTATTTTCCCTCAGTTGGAGGAGCTGAAAGGGGAGTGTGTTCTGCTAAACTGAAGGACATGAGGAGTTGAGGACTATGGCAAAGAGAAAAAATAACATTTCCCCTTGAAGAAAAAAAATTAAAAAAGATCAATGGCTGTTTTGCGTCTTCGTATATTTACTCATATTGTTAGATGTGCTTCAGTGCAAATATCTATTACCTGTGACCCTTTAGAATCATGTATGTTTACAGCACTAAAAAGGGGTTAACTTGTCAATATAAAAAAATGTAACCACAGGCAGATCCTTCTACATTTGGAAAGCTGTGCTGGCTTCTAAAATTATATTTTAAATATTCACTTTCTAATTAACCTGTAACTGGAAACAACATCCCGGCTTTGGATGCGTTTACTGTGTTGGCATTACTCACAACGGCTATACACGTACATAACGCTTTAGTTATCAGATTCAGAATCAAACTTTAACAGCACCATTATAACTAATACTATACAGCTGTTCTGCAACAAGGTGGTTGTTGACAGAAAACAAAAAAAGATGGTGACTTACTTTTAAGTTGATGTTTTAATGTGAAATGAACAGACTAAGAATACTTGAGGCTTTTTTATATATATATATATAATTTTTTATATTACCCATCTGCAGGATCAACCTTTATCACTTTGCACCATCAACAGGCGACTCATGGTAAGTAACAGCTTTTAATTCTGACACGCCAATCTGCCACTTTTGTAGAACTGAATTAAGTCCAATAGGAATTGTTTTAGACATTATTGGTTTGAGACAGTAGGTAAAGAACTCCCCATGGCCCGGTTACTAAACTCTGCTTTAACCATTCAATACAATTATCTTCCAAAATTAGGAGTAGTTATTTTAATGTCCTCTAAAAGGGAGGTACAGTCTCTCTTTATGAATCACTCCAGTAGTGCATTTTGAATTCTAAGATAATGAAAACACAACTGTATTAAGTTCCAGGCAATTATACACTAATGAAAACATATAATGAAATAATATCCCAACTGTACCAATAGATGATCCTTAACCCCACACACTGCTCCTTCACGTGAATACATATCTGTAGATGTACATCTTCTTTTGTAAAGGTTGTGAGCTTAAAAGCTTGTAAAGTATTTTCACTTCTTGTGTAAAAAAAACCAGGCATGATTCAAATAGATTTAAAAAAAGAAAAAACTTGAGTTAAATAATCTAAATGAACCAGGAAAAATCTCAAAAAGATGCTCTGTTTTCACTTTAATCTCCGAAATGAACCCCAAAGCTGATGCTGCCTCTGTTGCTTAATAACTGAAGATAAGGCTGTCAGAAAACGATGAACTCCCGGTCTTTTGTTAACATTTCGTTAACAAACCTGCGAAAGCAATAAATGGATTATAATCACAGAGATCTAGCTTATATGTATATACAACGTTATTGAATTCTATAGATCTAGAAATGATACCTACTTTGTCATCTCACTGTTCTTTCTGGGAAAGGATTTGATTTTGGTCCATTGTGCACGAGGCTTTGACAACATCCATCCATACTGCTGGCTCTCCGTCAGCGGCCTTATGTACAGCTGGTTAGGTGCTGGGGAGAAAAGACAGACACATTTTTCACAAAGAATACAGCTGTGATTCAGACCCCTAATCTGCATGCTCTCTATGTCTACTCACATCTGGGTGTTTTCATCTTTTTGACCATCTCTCTGTGTCGCTCATAGCTCCCATGGTGTATGTCAGTGCTGAAGGGGAGAGGCTGGTGGGAAACGCTGCATGTGTCTTTGCATGTGAGGGGTCTCGGTGGTTCTTGAAGAGATGGAGGTGGTCCAACTGTAAATAGAAATGTTATTATAGAATAGAAGATATGTATACTACTAATCCTGCAGCTGCTTTTCAAAAGAAATAAGGACATAGTTGAATGTATGTGTATTGTTTATATACCATATATTGCTTAAATAAAGCATGTATTATATATTATACAGCATCATTCAAGGGTCCTCAAACAGATGCATTCAAGCTCAAAGTCCTTGTATTTGATTTGGCAACACTAAAAATACTCTATTAAAGTCCTGACATTGAAAATATTACTTGAGTATGAAAGTAAAATCAGGAAAATGTACAAGTAGTGTTAAACATTTATAATTATCAATGGAGAAACTGCAACTACGCACTAAAAAACAGATTAAAATACTTTAAAAGAGAAACAGAACATCTTCACAATTGTGAAGCTACATGAAAATAAACATTACATTTTCATTTTGCACAACAAATATCGTAAACAATGAGAACATTCGTATAAAAGAAGGCTACACAAGTAAAAGTAAATGTAGGCTACTAAACGAGTTAGACCCACCACTTATAACGTTAGCTCTACATGTAGCATGTTATTGAAGCCTGAAGACTTGTGAAGACTTATCATGTGTTCGGTATTTTACCCTGTAAGTGTAGCTTCAGTTAACTTTGTGTTAGTTAGTTAGAAGAAACCACTTTAAAACCGAAAATGGACTAGCAGCTAAGGTAGGCTAGAATGTAGCTCCTCTTACCCCGAAAAAGAGACGCTCCTCTGGGATTCACTATCATATTATCCCCTATGGGGTTTTGATCACCCAGGTGCGTTAAACCGAAGAATGCCATGGTGAGACAAAGGTAACTCTGATCGATAAACCAGCCTGTAACCGATCCACAGTCACAGAGACACCATGAAGGAACACAGCCTGTAAATAAACCACCACCTTTGGCTTAGGCGTAACCATGGTGATTATACCCGTTTCTAGGGGGACACATCAACACTCAACGAGAAATCAATAAAAACAAAAACAAACAAATAAAACGGAATCAACACATTTTCTTAACAATATATAGAAATTGTTATAGTCACCAAGACATTGGCACTTTTAAAACGGTTGTGTAGAAAAAAGAATACAACAACAACAATGATCAAATAAATGATCCTAAAATATATAAACGAATTAGTAAATAATAAAATAATAAATATCTGGTATAAATTATATTCAATAAACTATAATTTAATTTAACAGCTCTTTTAAACAAATGCAGGGCTTTATACTGTAAAAGGTTTTTCATAAATCTTGCTTTGCGTTACCTAATTTTTGCCTATTTTAGAATTGTGTTAATCTGCAGGGTACGTTTTTCTCTGTTAGGCAGTCCACACATTACATGACTTGAGTTTGACAAATACCTTATTTTGAGTAAAACCATGGTAAGACCTTTATTCCATTTATTTCTAATACAAAATGAAGAGAAAATATGATCTGTCGATTCAATATGTATGGGAAAAGGGACAGACAGTAACTTTCTAATATGATTCATGTGTTGGGGCCGAGCTTACATAAACTCAAACTCTGAAGCAACTCATGTTACAACACTGTCTCAGGCTGCAAAGGGAAGTGCTTGCATTTCCTCATTCTTGTCACCATACCTTTACGTTTCTTTTACAAAAGATATCCTACAGTTTACATTGTGGTTGTTTTCAGAGCAGCTGCAGAACCTATCATCAGGGAAGTGTTTGACAGTATTTGAAGAAAACGTGAATTTGTCTGCTTGCAATGAGTCACAACATCTCAACCAAAGAAGGTTTTGCATCTGATTATGGATTTGTATATGTGGATTTGTAGCTTTTCTTAGTACAATTCCCAAATGCCTTTACGTGCATCCAAAGAGTTTTTGGTCCCAGTAAATGTATACATATTTATTGAAGAATCTCTTGAATTCAACCTCAAATGTGAAAGGGAATACATCCTCAGTTTTCTTTCTGTACAGAAATGCCTGTTAAAGTTCAGCCGAAGCTAATAAGAGCCTTCTGCTGTCAGATCAAGTGATTACAACGGTCGAATAGGCACAGAGTTCTCTCTTTGTGTCAACATCTCTCTGCTGAAACAAAAGCTAAATCTATTATAGCCTAAAGACAAAGAGGGAATTTTTGTGACTCACACAAACTGCTGTTTCCATTTTATGCAACTCCAGTACATCTCAAAAGAAAATATTGTACTTCAATTACATTTGTTGGACAGCTTCAGTTACTTTCTTAGATTTTGCAAATAATACTTACTAATACTTTAACTTGAGTTTGGTTTTTAAAGCAGCACTTTTACTTGTAGTGGATTACATTTTTGTTGTGTTTTCAATGCAGTCAATTATTTCATCCAACTCTGGATATAAATCGGACTACAAAAATGTATCTACACCTCTTAGGCATTTAAAAATGGCATGATTTTAAATGCCATTTTCTTAATGTCTTAATGTGTTGAAAAGTGCTATATAAATAAACTTGCCTTGCCTTGCCTTGCCTTAGATATTCATGTGTTCCTCTTCATCATTATGGGAGCATAGGTGAGAGCAGGGGGCGAGTCATAATCAAGTCAGCGCTTGTATGAATGGCGTGTCAGAATGGTAAATGATAAAGCATCATGACCATGCAAAAATTGCACATTGTGTGAGTGATTAAGGAAATGTTGAAACTGATTTCACCAAGCTTTTGCAAACAAGACCACTCAGTCAACCGAGCTTTTTAACAGCCTTACATTGAGACACTTCAACTCAAGGTTCCTCTTATCATTTAAAATACACTTTTAAAAGCTTACTTGGCTAAGCTTAAACTTATTTCTTGCACATACCTTTTTGTTTTCATTTAATGAGTTAGTTGAATGCCTTATCATTTTAAGCAAAGTTACTTTCACTGCTAAAAAAAACTATATTATGAGTCAATCTATGAAGACATTTCCTCTTTTCAGTGTGTTCCTTCTTCCTCATACTGGTCAGGTGGAGTAAAAACGCAACAACCTTCCATCCATTCTGAAACCTTTTATAGCTGTTTCATCAAGCTTACTAATTTCTTCACTTTGTAAACCATATCTTCTGTCCAAACAATCATTTTCATAGAAAATCATTGTTTTCAACTATTTGTAAACATATAGTCAGGTTACAGTGGTTGTCCCTTGCATGTTTGCCTTTGGGAGGGTGCATGCACTGTTGCAGATAATGCATCCTCTTAGATATTCTGTTGTTCTTAGAATACATTCTTTACCTTGTTTTGTTATTTATGTCATTACCTGGTTTTATTGTGCAGTATTTGTACTTATTTTGATTTGCCTTGTGTAATGTATTCTCTAGTTTCTTTACTCACCCACTACTGCTGTGAAATGTCATTATTGAGATTATTATTATTACCATTATTATTATTAATGAATTATTATCATTGTTGATATTATTATTATGAATGTTTGCAACAATTGTTATCATTGTTATTGGTATTACTGTAAATGAACACATAACTGAAATATTGAATTAAAAAAAGGCTTACTTTGTGCCCTCACATTCACCCACAAGATTGAACTGCATTTCTATGGAGCTAATTTCCTGCTATAACTCCACAAACAAACTAAACAAGTTTTACAAATGCCTTATGATTCACTAACAAACACAGTGTGGTTAGCAAATACAAAGCACCATCTACAAACTAATGCATTTAGTTTTGCAAATAAAAAACGTATCTATCAAATAAAGACATTACATTTTTCTAATAAATCATGTTTCAGAGACAAATTCAGCATAGGTTTTACAAGTACAACACTTTTTTTACAAGTACAAAACTTTTTCTTCTAAAGTCACGGAACATTACTGCCAAAAGTCACGTGAGTGCTCAGGATTTTTTTCACAAATGTACACATTTGTCAAACTTGTTTAATTTGTTTGTGGAGTTATGGCAGGAAATTAGCTCCATACATTTCATCCTGTCAGAATATCATAATGGGGCAGTGTGTGCGTGAGGGTCCGTGTCATGTTAAACCACGCCCACCGGCAGAGCCGACGACGTCACTGGATCCGACAGTGATGGGAACTCGAGCGAGCGCTGGTGAGTTTCACCCAAACCAATAAAAATCCTCAGTTTCCTCTTTGTCACTTCAACAGGGAAGTAGGCTGGACAAATGCGCTGCACAAAACACAGCTCGACTGTTGTTCGCCCTGACTCTGTGAGTGTATAACGCCCTGCCTGTCGGAGGGTTTGGTTCAGGGTCTTAACGGCCAGGTTATCATCTCGTTAACGGACTTGTGAGTAGCAGCGGTTTACATTCTGTGGTGCTAACTTAGCCCTTGGTTACCGTTGCATGTGCTGTAAGCTAGGTGCTGTTTGCTAGCTTCAGTTGGGATCACTTGTGAAGGCATGTTGGCAGCATGTCAAGCTAAGGGCTGGTGACAGGGCGGTTTGTACAGTATTAGTTAGCCCAGCAGCTTGTAAACAGCAATATAAACTTTAAAGCTATTATGTTAAAAAGCGACATATTCTGAGCTGTAGTGTTTAGCTGCTAACTGCCTGTAATGTCAGCCCTTGTTATCTTGATGTGTTAGCCAAAAGTATCCAGCTTTATCACGGTGTGCTGCTTTAACGTTTAGCCTTTTAAATACGGGATTTTGTGGAAGATTAGATTTACTAATATCATTATAGTTTGTTGTGTGTCAGGCCAAGTAGTGCCAGTGACCATCTGACAGAAATACACATGCTGTCCTTCTGAGTGTTGTTGTTTAATGTAAGATGATATGCGTGCTATGTATTATTATATGCTTTCATGACTGTTGTTATGTTTGTTAATTTAGCTTCTATGAAATACGTTGCAGATTTGTATTGAAGCTTATTTCTGCCAGTAGAAAAAAAAAATGTGATCCTTGTAATGAAAAGAGAAATGATGCAAGTCATTATAATGAAACACTTGTTTGAAATACTGACACAAATGATTTTGTATCGTAACATAATTATAAACTCTCTCTCCGTAATTAACTATCTGTTTTAAAATAATGAACTAGTATCCTTACATAATGGTTTAGTAACACAAAACACATGTCTTATAATAATGACATAGCATATCAAAAGGACGAGAAGCTTATTAAGAGATGCACTGTCATTATTTAGATATTCTCATAATGACTTGCACTTTCTTTTCATTGGCTGAGATGGGATTCATTATGTTTGTAACCATCACTGCAGCCTGCAGGTGTAGATAAGGGTGAGCATAAAGAGGTCAGTGATGAACAAAAAGAAGTACAACTTAAAATCAGTCAAAAGGAATTCAAAGTTTCTTATCTCATGGTTTTTGAATTGTGGATAATTAAGGAAGTAAAGGGCCAGTGCTGCTTTTTTTTCAGTTGGAGTCCATTTGATTAAAATCCAATATATTTGACCTCACAGCTGGCCATTTTATTTATTTGTTTATTCCACACATGGCAGTTTAAAACAAAACATGTACACTTTACAAAACATGTACACTTATACTAGTTGTTTTTAAAAAAATTATAGCGCATGGTGGAAAGGAGCAGGGAGAAGAAAATCTTATTTTACCTGCCTCCTTTTTTTCAAAACGTATATCATTTATTTTCTGCTGTTTTAGGCGCTTATTGGTTTTCTATTGGAGGTCGGTTTGGGGATCGGCCAACGTCTATTGTTTGCCTATCATTTTATTTGAGTTTTCTCCATTTAATTAGTATTTGTTTTTTTGGCCAATTTTCTTTGTTGAATGTGTGTTTAACACCCTCTTTTTAAAATTTGATTAACAACACAAGCTGCAGGAAATCAAGACAGCATGGCGAGTCAACAAAACCGTGAGTAACGCTAATAACTTGAGATGCATGGGAATTGTCTATATACTAGCTATTAAATAGGTTAATACAGCAGATAGCAAGAGAACAAAGCTGTGACAGTAGGGTGGCAATGAACACATATTGTTGTATTGATTTAACTGCCAATTAATTTCTTGAAAATAGCTTGTTTGATCTATAAAATGTAGGAAAAATATTAAAAGTATCACTTTTCCCGAGCCAGGATTATGTATTCATTCATATTCCTCCCAACCCCGAATACATCAAACCGTCGGAGTTCAAGGAAATGTATTGTTCTCAATTGTTCCAGCATCATTTTGTTTGCAACACAGTAGCACCACCACCCCTTATGTTTCGTCATTGTTGTGGCTTCATACACACTCTATTTTATACATGGGTACAGTCGTTGGTTCATTTTTATTTACTGATTTGACCTTTGTTGACTTTTTAGAGAAAATGACCAAGATCCCCCTCTCTCGCTCCGAGGTGTTCGGGGAGCTGAGGAAGGAGCTGCATGAAGATGAAGAGTTCCACCAGTCTGACGCTCACATCTTCATCATCATGGGAGCATCGGTGAGAGCAGGGGACGGGGGGGGGGGTTATAATCAAATCAGTGGTTTTATAAATAGCATGCCAGAATGGGAAATTGTATGAAATGAATAGTCTGGATCACACAAACGTAGGCTACTGTGTGTTCATACATATTTTTTTTCAAATGGTTGGCCACACATTGCACATTGTGTGTGTGTGATTTAGGAAATGTTGAAACTGATTTCACCAAGCTTATGCAAACAAGACCACTCAGTCCACCGAGCTTTTAACAGCCTTACATTGAGACACTTCAACTCATGTTCCTCTTATCATTTAAAATACACTTTTAAAATAGCAAAAACCTATTTCTTGCACAACCCTTTTTGTTTTCATTTAATGAGTTAATTGAATATCTTCTCTTACAAAGCAAAGTTACTTTTACTGCAAAAAAAACCCCTCAATTATGAGTCGATCTATGAAGACATTGCCTCTTTTCAGTGTTTTCCTTCTTCCTCATACTGGTCTAGTAAAAAAAAAAAGTAATGCATTCTGAAAGCTTTTATACCTGTTTCCTCAAGCTTCCTAATTCCTTCACTGTGTAAACCATATGTTCTGTTAGAATTCTTTCAACAATCTTTTACATATACATTTTCTTGTTACAGAATCATAGTTTTTTCAGTTTTGTTGAACATATAGTCAGGTTACAGCGGTTCATTGTCTGTCCCTTGCATTGTTTGCCTTTGGGAAGGTGGCGCTGTTGCAGATTTTTGCATTGTCACTGACTGTCAGCGCTTTTCTTTCAATGTGAAACACAGGCAGGTCAGGGGTTGGGCACTCTCACTCTGGTTGTACTTGTTTAACTGATATGTGTGTTACTGAGTGTTTTTGTTACTGTGGATTTACTGCAGGCAACCTTTTCATGTTTGCCACCAAGTGATAACATACAGTCACACCACATTTGTAAATATATACTTACTGATACCCATTCAATAATGATGACATGAAAGTTTTTTTTTAAACAGGTTTGTTCTTTCCTTGTCTTGAAGCAAATGATACGTGTTAGTTCACAGAATTCTTAGCCTGAGTGTGACATTAAAAACATATTTCACGTTATATCATCTCCTCTACAATATTCTTAAACAAAGAAGCAGTGTTGCAAGATGAGTTGGTTTTCCAGCTGAGGATATGAGTGTCTTAGGAGGAGGAGTCAGATTGTTATCTAGGCCAACTGTATACTGTTATGCGAATAACTTTGACTAATTAAGTTGAATGTCCAGTCTTGTCATAGTATTGTTGTTCGCTTGAAAAGCAGGATATTCATTTTTTTCTTTTAATATTTAATATTTGCATAAGAACATCCAGATTGATCAAAAAGAAGAGAGATGTCAAGAAAGATGTCAAGAGAGATGTCAAGAGAGATGTCAAGAGAGATGTCAAGAGAGATGTCAAGAGAGCCGAAGAGCGAACAGGCTTGCACATTAGACCTTATTAAAAATAAGCAATAACAAATCAAGCTAAACTTTTTAGAAAAATACAACTCAAATATAAACGACACAATAAGCACAGAACAAAAGGCTGATGGAGAAGAATTAAACAAAATTAAAGAAATGCATAAAACAATTCTGGGTAAAAAAAGAAGAAAAAACAGTATAATATAAACATGTCAAATCAAGTGTAATAAACACGTCTCCACACGTCTGCTTGTGGGATTACTAAAGTTGCGCAATTCCCAAATAAGCCAAAGCAGCCTACTTACCTGGCGCCAGATGGTTTAAGCTGTTGTGCTGCAGCATCTTGAGATGTCATGGTGTCATGGAAAAATAATTACCGCTCTGGCAAAGTGCACCGTTTAAATAAGCTGCATGCTGACTCCAAAGCACAGCATTACCACTTAATGACTGTTCGTGACCTACAAATCCTATTTCTGATTGTTTCTTTGCACCTGCAGGGGGATCTGGCTAAGAAGAAAATCTACCCAACCCTATGGTGAGTGAACCTCCATTGACCCCAGGGAAATACTTAGTCGAAGTGCAACGTCTAAGGAAAGACAATATGAGGTGTATCTTCTGAAGTTGTGAGCATAATGTTCTCTGCTCTCTCCCAGGTGGCTGTTCAGAGACGGCCTCCTCCCTGAGCAGACATATTTCGTGGGCTTTGCTCGCTCGGACTTGACCGTTGATGCCATTCGAGCTTCTTGCCTGCAGTACCTGAAGGTAAACTAAACCTTCGAGATGCAACTCTTTGAAGTCTATTCATAGTTTACTGCAGACCTTAACTAAACACAATTACTACCTAACTAAAAACCGTCTTTAAGGAAAGCAGATACTGTGTTCAGGGCTGCAGTCGAATAGTCCAAAAATCAGCTCCTATCGTCTATCCCTTGACCTCTGAGTGAAACGTCACGGGGTTAAGGGATAGTGGATAGGAGAATTCAAAAGGATTTAGGAGAAGAGACTGCGGTACTTTCACTATCCGACGTGTTTATGATGCGCCAGCGGACGTCCTGAATGTGCGTCTGCTGCTGTGGGGAAACCATGGAAACCACAGTTTTCTATACAGCGGACTACAACATGGATGTTTAATAAGAACGAGGGACTATTGTAAACTCATCTAGAGACTCTGCACCGTGCTCTGATGCTGTTATTTTATGCTTTATGAACGTGGACAACAGAGAAACATATTCTTCATGACCAAAGTTGGAATTGAAATAAAAAAGGAAAGCGAAACTTATGCTCGTCACCCTCTCCCTCCGGTCCACATTAATACAAATGATCCCAATACGTATGATTGTATGAAAAGATCTTAAAATCAATACAAATGTATTTATTATAAACGTTAGTCCTTAACATCTATCACTGTGTGTATCACCATTCAAACATCTTCTAAAAGTTGAACAAACCCCACACAGCTCAGTAAAGACTGTGAAATGTTGACTTTATTTGATCATTTCAGTAAAAACTAACGTTCATATTTCTCTTTTTGATTATAATATAGGGGTGCAACAACTAATCGACTTAATCGATTAAAATCGATTACCAAATTAGTTGCCAACTAATTCAGTCGTCGATTCGTTGGTGACGTCATCACGTGTGTTTTACACGCCGTTAAGCTCCAACGTTATTGGTCTTTTTATCGCTACTGGAGATATTTAAAAAATATATGTCATGTATTATTGCTACATAAACATTATATCGCAGTCTTAGTGTCGCCAACTCGTTTCTAATATGCAAAAAGACAAAAAAAATGCGTCTATGATGTATTTTCGATCTTTCCAATCCAGACTAGAGATCTCTCTCTCTCTCTGTGTGCAAGGGGGCGGGGCAGTTTACACACACGCGGCTGCTACATGCATGCAACACACACACACGGAGGAGATGGCGGAGAGAACGCGCTCCGAGGTGTGGTTAAACTTTATCCGCCTCGATGTGGACAATGCTCGTTGCCTAAAGTGCAATAAGAGTTTAGCATGTAAGGGCGGCAACACGAGCAATCTGTCCAAACATTTAGCAAAAGTGCACCACATCCAGACGGAGGAATGCACCGGGTTCTAGTAGCTCTGTAGCCCCCTCCACGAGTAACGTTTCCACGTCAGGTGTTATGTATGCTTGCAGCAACACACAGAGTTAACTCAATGATACAAACATGGGTTAATGATTAGAGGGAACTGAGTTATTTAGTTTGTTAAAGTTTCAGCTATTCTGTTCACAGTTCTGTTATCACATTATTTAATACGATTTGTTAAAACATTGTTGTTTCTTTTGATGTGAAATACTATTTATTTAATTTAAATAAAAAGCAATGTTAATTCTGTTCACAATTTGTTTAGTTAATTTAATAATATATGTATTTTTGAATCAAGTATTCATCTTTATTGTCTTCATTGTTAGTTTCCACATGCCTAAAACAACCTCAAGCTAAATCTAAAAGTTGATGGCTAAATCAGAGCGTTTGAGAAATTGTGCAAGGCATACAGTAATAGTCCGAATAGTCGATTAATCGTTTTATTAATCGATAGATTAATCGATTATCAAATTAGTCGTTTGTTGCAGCCCTATTATAATACTGATGAACGTTCAAAACAAAGCACTTTGGTAACTTACCACATACGTTTTAAAAAGCTTAATAAGCACCGTAACTTTCATGATATCATTTCTCCGTCATAATCGGTTGTTTCCGTGAACGGCCGAATGTTGTGTGACGGCAAATGCTGCGGCCGCAAGGCATTGTGGGGCAGCATTTTTTCCTCTCCTTTCGGTTAGGAAGGTCCAGTGGTTCCTAAACTAAAGGAGGCTATAAAGGAAGTTTGAAACCTCCTTTCCTATCATGTAGACGAATTCGAACGGCACTTGGCTGCCACTGAGGGACTTCCGGGTCATTTCACTCCGTTAGGAAGGTTCCTAAGCTAAATGGACTATTCGGCCGCAACCCCGGTCTTCTATCCCTCCCTCCACTCTGCTCCTCCTTCCTCATTTGGCTTAATCGTTAAAGCGATAATGAACCTGTAGAGAATTATCAACTTAAGCTGCAGCTCCGCTCGGCTTTACAGAGATTTATAGGGAGTTTCAGCTCATTGTTTAGCTGCCCGGCTCAACACTTCACTGACTTGGTCGGCTCCCAGTAGTGAAATATAAACAGTCCATTTATATTCAGAAACAGAATAAAACGTTTTCATTGTAAGTCCTTGATGCCTCCTTTTAGTTTTTGTACACAACTACAATTGTAAACATTCTTCCAAAAGGAATACTTCCCCAACAAATAATAATTTGTATATCATCCTGCTCACATAGCATTTTTTGTTTAAAACCATTCCCCATAAACTGTTTTCAAGAATTCTGTGTTACACAGGATATGTTCTAGATATACAAGTGGTCATTTTGTGAATGAAGTATTTCTTCTAATCCATTCATGGGTAAATGCCCCCCCCCCCCCCCCCCCCAGGTGACAGATAAAGACGCAGAGCGGTTGTCAGCCTTCTTCAGCAGGAACACATACATCAGTGGGAAATATGCCGATGAGGATTCCTTCTCCAAACTCGACACACACATCCAGTCTCTGCCCGGAGGAACCGAGGCCAACCGGCTCTTCTACCTGGCGCTGCCCCCCACCGTCTACCACGACGTCAGCAAGAACATCAGGACCTGCTGTATGAGCAAAAAGTCAGTTCACTTCTCCTGCCAGCTGCTGCTCTGTCACACTGCTAACTCGTTTCACAGATGTGTGCCAAACCCTCGCCCTTTGTCATGTCAGTTAAAGTTGTTTTTACTGCATTTAAGATTTCCCTCCAACAAAATGTGATTTATAGATTTGTCATCACATAAGCAGCACTAGTAGCATAGTTCAGAGGTGTCTGAAGATAACTTTAAGTGCTGGGTGTTACATAGGTGCAGCCATCCGATTAGTTGTTCCTATTATTTAGTCCATCCTCCAGAATAATCATACAGTTGAATCCACACTACTTTAAAATAGTTTAAACAAAAACTGAACACTATAAAGATCTAAGTGTATATATCTTGGCAACTGAGTGTGTGTGAAGCCTGAGAGAATGAAACGTTTCCTTCATTAGTAGGTCTGAGGCCATTTGATTCTAAATAGCTTCCATCATTAATTATCTTTGCCTCACTTTCTGATACTTTAGATTTATGTTGAAACGCAGTTTAAACCCAATGGTGCCTGAGTAAGCTATCATTTTGCTGACGATCACAGTGTTAATCAAATCGTGTGTGTGTGTGTCAAAAGTGCCGAACCAACTCTTTGCAGTGTCAATGTGGCTAATATAACTCAATTTGAAAAGACCCCTGTAGTGAAAATATAATGGCATCATAGGTGAATGGAAAGTTACAATGTTTATATGCTCTCTCTCTCTCTTACTCTCCGTGTGTGTGTAGGGGCTGGAACAGGGTGATCGTGGAGAAGCCGTTTGGACACGACCTGCAGAGCTCTGAGGAGCTCTCCGCTCACCTCTCCTCCCTCTTCACTGAAGATCAAATCTACCGTATCGATCACTACCTGGGCAAGGAGATGGTGCAGAACCTCATGGTGCTCAGGTAGGAGAACATCTTTAGACTGAGGAGCTTTTCACGTGCATCTATTTGTTTAATGGGACATATTCAAATGCAGTAAACTGGAAAAAGGTTGGCTGGTGTACACTAGGGCTGTCCCGAATACCATTTTTCGGGCTCCGGATATTCGGTAGTAATCAGCAGCGAATATTCGGTTTATTCACGGCATTCTTTTTATTATTCTACAGTATTGTTGTTTTATAGTTATTTGTTAATGTAACCCAATTTGTGTTCTTTGAAATTGAAAAGGATATTGCATTGTGTGTGTTACTTTCGTTGCAGTTGTATATGTCTTAAGTGTAATTTGGCTTGGCTTTCTATTTTGTATGGACATGCTTTTATTTTGAAGGAGAGTTAGCGCAGTTGACAGGAAGTTGTTGTTGCTATGGAAACAACGTGACTGAGATTAATGGAGAAAAAGTCATATCTACATATAAAGACGGAGAAAGTAAACAATAACGTTTATGGTTAAGTGTTAGCACCCCCCGAAGAGGCACAAGCTCTTACGTTGATATTGGAGATTTCAATAAATAAAAAAATAAAAAGAAGAAAAGAAAACGAATATCCGAATAACGAAATTGAAACCCGAATAGTACTCCAACGAACGAATATTCGGATATTCGGGTACAGCCCTAGTGTACACTATATTTTAAATCATTTTACCACTTTACCTTGCAGTCAGACAACTCTTTCCAACAGGGACTAACTGTTTGTCAATGGAGTCTGGTTGCTTTAAAGAGAGCAGAGACACAGCACCAGTTATTAATGTTGTATGTTCTTTTTAGATTTTAAGGTAACTTAAATTATGCAACACCTCAGTTTCAGCTGGCTTGTAGTTAAGAAAAGCCTTTCTGACAATCAAAGAAAACATGCATTGGCCCCTGACCAAGAACACCGTAGAAGAAAATTGTTTATCCATGCTGTCACAAACAGTCTCTTCACGCTGTGTATGTGTGTGTGTGTGTGTGTGTGTGTCTGTCTGCCTGTGTGCCTAACTGACGATAATTTGATGCTCATTGCAGGTTTGGAAACCGAATCTTCGGGCCGATCTGGAACAGGGACAGCATAGCCTGTGTTGTTCTCAGCTTTAAAGAACCGTTTGGCACTCAGGGACGAGGAGGCTACTTTGATGATTTTGGCATCATCCGGTGAGTAGTGGAGAGTGGTAAATATTATAAACCCCTAAAGTGTGTCTTTGCTTTATAATGTTAAAGTGTAACGTTTTGTACAAAGGTCTGATGTAAAGTTGTATACCTCCTTGGGCATCAAGCAGTGAAAGCAGCTCCTATATTTAAAGAAATGAACACATGCATGCAGTCCATTTAAGGCGGGGCCTCTCATATGACGCACACCTGTTAGCCTGTTCCACAATTCTTCATTTTCCGAGGCTAGGAAGGATTCTTGCCTCGCTTCTGAAGCAAGTGACTCGGAAGACATGTGCTACCAAGCAAGCGTCCTCGACATTGAAGAAACACCCAGAATACTGTCAAACCTCCCTTGTCCATAGAATCCTTTGCAGTGTAACTAGTTTGCAATTCCAGCAAGCATGGCCGTTTCTTTTAAACCTGCATCTAGAGAATGGTTTACCGAAAATAAGAAACAGGAGATGGAATGTGAAACAGCCTGCATTTTGTCACTCAAGTGAAATGCCACTGCTGGGTGCTGGAGGAACAACAGGTTGTGCAGCAGCAAACCAATCTCTCAGACAATTTGCCATGCATTGAGGGATGTATTGCTTCAATCAACCACATTTACCTTCAACACTAATAGGACATAATTGAATGTCCAATCAGTGTACAACTACAAAAGAGTGTTATAAACCCTTTTTAAATAGTTCCTAAATGCTAAATGAGGGCGTTGAAAGTAGGCCTCATGCCTGTTGCATCAGTAAATCCTCTCAGCAGCTCCCTGCGAGGCCGATGACCCTTTAGATGAGTGATCACTCCTCTCATTCTCCTTCCTATCCTTTGTGTGACCACCTGTTTCCTGTGTGCCTATCAGCGACGTCATGCAGAACCATTTGCTCCAGATGCTCTGCCTGGTTGCCATGGAGAAACCAGCCTCCACCAGCTCTGATGACGTCAGGGATGAAAAGGTAAGGAGCTGTCTCCCAGGGACCCGGCCCTCAGCAACCCCTCCTCAAACTCTTCAGACATGGAGCGCTAGCGCTGTCTGGTGGGTTATGTTGCTAACGGAAGCTATCTGTTTGTAGGTGAAGGTGCTGAAGTGCATCGCTCCAGTGACCCTGTCAGACGTGGTGCTGGGTCAGTATGTGGGGGATCCAGAGGGGGAGGGAGACTCCAAACTGGGTTACCTCGACGATCCAACTGTTCCCAAAGGATCCACTCAGGCCACCTTCACCACCGCTGTGCTCTATGTGCACAACGAGCGCTGGGATGGTAACCATGCCGCACGCTTTACGAAACAAACCCTGCCGATATCACATCCTCCCTTTTCATAATGCATTCAAATGTTTCACTCCTCAGGTGTTCCTTTCATCCTGCGCTGCGGAAAAGCTCTGAACGAGAGGAAAGCCGAGGTGCGGCTGCAGTTCACAGATGTCCCGGGGGATATTTTTGGA
The DNA here is from genome assembly GCA_943591055.1 of Gobionotothen gibberifrons. Lineage (NCBI taxonomy): Eukaryota > Metazoa > Chordata > Actinopteri > Perciformes > Nototheniidae > Gobionotothen > Gobionotothen gibberifrons. The sequence goes on along the minus strand of CALSBZ010046817.1, from coordinate 1,104,969 downwards.
AATCAGTGCCGCAGGAATGAGCTCGTGGTGCGTGTGCAGCCCAACGAGGCCGTCTACGCCAAGATGATGAGCAAGAAGCCCGGCGTGTTCTTTAGCCCTGAGGAAACTGAGCTGGACCTCACCTACAAGAGCCGATACAAGGCAGGTGCAAGCTTATTCATCTGTGCAGAGAGACATTGTAAACACAGGAACCAACAAGTATTCTTACTTGAGCCAGACATGACAAAGTTATAGATAACAGAGCAATCTTTCAATTCTGAAGCGTAACTGTCAGATTTGTCTTGTTTTCAGGATGTGAAGCTTCCCGACGCCTATGAACGTCTCATCCTGGACGTCTTCTGTGGGAGTCAGATGCACTTTGTACGCAGGTCTGTCCCCGCTTTTCACTGCTGATGTCTCCTGTTGCATTATGTAAACCTAACTTATAAGTAAACCTACCAGTTCTTCACACTAGATGGCGACAAAGTGCATCATTTATTTGACGGAAACATTGTTAAACTTTATATATAGCCGTTCCTTTGGCAGTGTCGATCAGTCAACTGGTCCATTTGTATTCAAAGACCAGCAATATGAATGTTGGTATCGGAAGCTCGTCCAGCGCCAAGGATTGCATCTTCTCTGATCTTGGATAAAAAAAATTCACACTTCTTCCATCCACAGTTTTGTAACTCCTTCTGAACATGAGCTACCTGTCGTTCCCACATTACCCCTGATCTTGCTTCCCTCCATTGGCCTCCGTTACAATTCAGATTAAACTGATGAGCTATAAAGGTCTGCAAAACCTTGACCCCAGTTACGTTCCTGATCTCCTCGTACCTCATTTGATGTGCTGTTTACACGAGAACGCAAACGGTTGTATCCGCTACTTTTCTCTCGCATATAATAATAATAATATATTTTATTTATAAGCGCACACAAAACTCAAAGTGCTACACTGCATATAGCCCGTTCGTTCACACGAGGCCGTAACGGAAACGCGGAAACGGACCCCGCAAACGATAATGGGTCCCAAGGTGGTTAGATCTGCAACCGGAACGCTCTGGGGGGCCAAACGGCTCCGAGTGTACGCCCTATACGATCATTTCCTGATAACGATGAAGCCATAGCCCCACCTCTGCTGCTCACTGCTGTAGCATGGTCAGTAGCTATTGCTAGTGCTAGTGCTACTGCTACTGCTACTGCTACTGACCATGCTACAGATGTTAGTGCAAAATCTACAGCTCCTCACAACCATCGGCAACAAGTGGACATGGAGAATTACATGAACTACATGTTGCTAAATGGCAACCATCTTCTAAACTGCTTTTGGTGTATTTTGTGGCGGAAGTACAGCGCCACTTATAGGCCCGGCATATGTACTACAGCGTCTCCAGCGCTCCCAACGAACGGAAGACTTTTTTGATATCGTGTTTGTTTGCGTTTCGTATGCGTTGGCGTGTAAATGGGGTCTAGTTCTCAACCACTGCACAAATCTTGGCCTTTTATCAATTCCCTGCTCATAGAACATAAGGTTAATACGCCTCAGCTGTTTTCGCCCAATCCCTCTTCAATCATCTCCCCTAATCTCTCAGATTTGATTCATCTTTGGACTGTTTTAAAACATCTGTTAAAAAGCCATCCTTATAATAGATCTCCTTCCCTGTCTTGTGTTCTGGTTGGTTTTATCGTTACCATTTTTAATTAGGGTTAGGATGAACTGAAAATGTGCTATATGAATAAAGGTTGAATTGTCTGTCTCTCCAGTGATGAACTAAGGGAAGCATGGAGGATCTTCACACCTCTTCTTCATCTGATAGACAAAGAGAAGCCCAAACCTATTCCTTACAAATACGGAAGGTAGGAAAAGTGATTTACTATTCCCTCGGGTAGAAGGAGTTAAAAACTGAGTGTTGATTGTTTCTCTTTTTTTCAGCCGGGGCCCGGCGGAAGCAGACGACCTTTCAAAGAAAGTTGGATTTCGCTACGAAGGCACCTACAAATGGGTGAACCCTCACAGACTGTGAGCTGAGAGGAGGGTGGGAGTAGCGGTAGGGTAGTAGGGGCGGTGAGTTGGTTTGTACTGGAGTGTCTTGAGGAAAGAGGCGTGTCCTACGTGCATCCATCACAGTAGCAGAAAGGAGCTTTTATTTCTCAGGTATGGCCATTGTTCCCTGGAGTGAGTTCATCAGACATCAAAAGGAGATATATGAATGTATGCTGTAATCATGAGCTTATACCACACTTGGTGTTAGATTTGTTTATTTTTGTCATACAACGATTTACATGTTTTATTTTAGAGGTGGGATCCCGTCAGTTGGAGAGAGGGCAAATTAGATCGTATAATTTGGTGAAGAAAATAACGGTCTGATGAACTAGCTCCATGTCTCTGTCTCTATTAATTAGGTCTTATTTGTCAGGATGGTAAATGGAATAACTGAGCAGAACAACACACTCTGCTGAGTCATGCTCTCTCAGATTGAAGCACTGTGCCAAAGAGGAAACTGAACAACGCAGAGACGAGGAACAACCAATGACTGTTCACCAGCTGTCGCTCTAATCATCGTGATTGTAACACCATTTTGCTTTGACTGCAATTCATAATCTCTCTTTCTGGAATTTCTTTTCACCACTTGCATACTCTCGTTTCGCCTCCTCTTTAGGATAAATAGACTCTGTTTTACAAAAGGCAATGTAGGCAGTTTCTGTTCAAAGCACTCATTTTGGAATAGTCTTAAGTGTCCTTACGGACAAACGATACAAGCTCTCTGTCTGAGCTTCATTCCCTTTTGTTTACATTTTGTTCAGGTTTATTTAAGTTTCTGATGTTCATTCCATATTTCTGAAGGTTCAGGCAGCAGCGGTGTCCACCACAGGTCACCAGTGAATGTCTTTGTAATGACGTCCTGAATACAGCTGCACACACATGTAATGCTAGCTACATGTTCGCTACATGTTCACTACTTGTAATAAACTTGCTTCTCTGTTCACTTGTGTTTGTTTTTTATAGCTTCATGTTACGAAATCTCATCATTTATGTTATGATTGGTGGATCTGCAGTTAAAAAAAGAAATGTGTTGTATGTATACTGAAAAAAAGGCATGTTTTAATATGCTGATAAAAGACAGAATAGTATTATTTGAAATTAAATCTCATAAAAAAGGCATGTTGTAGGATGTTGAAAAAATATAGTATTAGTTGAGAAAAATAATTTTAAAAAAAATGTAGGGAAAAGGCATTGAATGTGGAGTCAGTATGTTGAACACGTAATGTTTTAGTATGTTGAAATAAGACAAAGCATAGTCTTCGAAAAGATCATTTTGAAATATCTAAGTCAGTATGTTGAAAAAAAGGTTTAGGATGTTAAAGTATAGTATTTGAACATTTTGAAAAAAAATCAGTATAGTATGTTGAACATTTTAAAACATATGGTGAAAAAAAGTCATACCATCTTGAAATTTACAAAAAACTCATAGTATTTTGAAAGAAGTATGTCAAAATGTATCAGAAAAAGTCATAGTGTAGAATGTGGAAAACACATCATAGTACAACATTAAAGTCATGTTGAAACATTTGCAAAAAAGTTACAGTATGTTGAAAAACGTTCATAGTACATTATTTGGAAGGAATGTTATGCAAATTAATTCGAACCACCTTCACCCCGGGCCTTCAAAGCGAGGGCCTTGGGGAGGGGCCCCGAGGGAAACATCCCACAGCCAGCCCGTGGCCTCGACCTGCAGAGCTGAGTTTATTTGCTGAACAGCCTCCCACATATTGTTGTTAAACTTTTCTGGGTCTCCAGTGTCAAAGAGATAGTACATTTCACCGTTTATTTTTGGCTTCAAAGTGGGATTTGTCCCTCAGTACACCCTAGTTCACATGTGTCAAACTCAAGGCCCGGGGGCCAAATCAGGCCCTTGGTGGACTTAATTTCGGCCCGCAGGATAATTTATAATTACTATTAGATCTTGCACACACACCTTCAGTCCATCCTGAGGGTCTCCTCAGCTCAGAGCCTGACCCCAACATTGATGAACTTGCACCCGAGATGAGATGCCAAGTATCTGGCTTGAACTAGCATCACAGAGCAGCACACTGAGTTTACATGGATGTTTCCTTCTGCACTTTGTCTCTCACGACAACAGAGCATATTTGTTTTTTTCTTTGAGGGAAATAGTTTTTTTTTAAGCTGTTGTTGGCCTGTGGGAAAATGTAATCATTAGAAATGACTCCGGAAAAGCTGCAGATAGAGCCATAAGAAATTAATGCAACTGATTATTTAATGTTGTTTTTATAGGCAAAACTTTAAGCTTTGTTAGTTCCAGGTTTAATATGCGCAATAAGTTTTTGCAATAAACATTGAACCAGTCCGGCCCTCGACTAGTACTGATTTTTTTATTTTGGCCCACTGTGTATTTGAGTTTGACACCCCTGCCCTAGTTGTTTTAACTGAATTTAAATAAAAGGTCAATGATTGCCTTTCTAATGCGAGCATGAGAAATGATTCCAGCTATGATTTAACAACATAATTAGTTTATTCACAGACAAATGTTGTTTCACAACCGGGTCAGGCAGGTGGTTACAATAACACATGGGATACTGGACGGACGATAAGTAGTTAAGTCTTTGGTTTGACCAAAAAAAAAAAGACAACGTCCTAGACTTCGCAACCGTGCATTCTAAGGCACTTGCATTTTTATGTTAAAAACAGTTGCATCGACAGCCTGGTTATATACAGTACAAGACAGGAGACATTATAGTGATTTATGCAAGACACTTTAGAGCAAACAAAAACACAGCGAGGTATTCCATCTATAATTATATAACTTGAGATGATTGACAGGCGTTCACAGATCAGCTAAATGAATGTTACATAAAGATAATTCCCTCTTAAAAAAGGCTGTCAACAGGTATTTTCCCCGAGTGTCAGCCCAGCCAAAATCGGAATGCATGATGCAGTGCCATATAAACATTGTACCAAAATGTTTATGACTGAATGGAGTCATTAAAATGTTAAAATATTCATATTTTGTTCAGTAAACGACCAGTCAAATTCATATTGAATTATGATCGTTTTGATATCCAGTAATGTCTGCATTTCTTTACAAGTGTTTTTAATTTGGCTGCTGTCTAGGAGACTGACTCCATGCATTCAGATTTGTTCTGTCTCGGCTGAAGAATGGAAAACAATCTCAGGAAACAAGAGCTATCTGACAATCACATGCGGAAATTAAAAACATCCTTCAAGATTCACAGAAATGTCAGGGAAGGAAAGAAAGCACTTCATGGAAACTGAGTGTTAAGGACAAATTGGTAAAACTTAGAGAACACATGTGATGCAACCTCTGAACACACACTGATCTGCAGTCAGTGGTTGCATGACAGCTGTGGAGTGACTGCTCGTCGGATGAGAAATGGCAATGTTCTCCGTTCAGAAGGCACTTGGTCAGTTTGTTGCTTTCTACATGTGCTCGGGGTGGTTCTGCAAACAGCTTATGAACTCTGTGACGGGATGGCCCTGATAGCAGATCTGATACACGGCATTGAACAGGGGGAACCTGGGAGGAAGGAGGAGGAACGGTGAATTCAAACATCATGCTGGACTGAGTGTTTTACACCCAGCTGTAAGATTGTGTGTGCTGCAGCTTCACTTACTTGTCCACGAGGTCTTTGTGCTTGAGGATCAGGTAAACCTCCGCTGCCGTGGCCGGGCCCTGCAGCTTCTGACCGTTCAGCATCTCCTTCTCCAGCTCCTCGATGGTCTGACACAAACATGGAGAGCATGCAGAATGTGAGCTCTTGTTAAATAGACAACTAAGAGCTTGTCCATACATTACATTTTTTATAAAAATATATCAAATGATCTATATAGTATGTGGAAGACAGTTAACATACTTAACTATAGACTAAAAATGTTTTATTCATTCAGTATTATATACAAAAATAATCTCCAAGATCTTCATTTAAAACAATAAACTATTTATCACACACACTGGCAAAGCAGCCAATCTCTGGGAAGCAAGATCCAAAAACACATCGGCAATGTTCCGCTTATTTCAAAACACACTACGTAAGAGAATGAAACAAAGTAGTAACTTTAAGGCGGAGTTATTATTGTCCCTTAATGACATGAAGCTTATATTTTTGAAAGAGTCATGCCAGTTTAAGAGAGGAATTTCACAATAAAAGTGTCTTGAAAACGTAAGACATTTTTCTTTAACTTATTGTGCCTGGCCAATAAGGGAACAATGTTTGTCAGTCATTTATTCATATTGTATTAAGGCAAGGCAAGTTTATTTGTATAGCACCTTTCAACACAGAAAACTGTGTGTTTTGGTCAACGGTGCCAAATCCCCCTACCTTGTGAACCCTGTTGGGGTTCCACAAGGTTCCATTCTTGGACCATTACTGTTTTCTCTGTACATTAATGACTTGCCTAATGTATGTCCTGATTTGAATGTATGCCGATGATGCGGTCATCTTTATACACGGGAAAAACACTGAAATAATCACATCCCGTCTCTCAAATGCATTGGACCAGGTTCAACACTGGCTGAACAACATTTGTTTACAGTTAAATGCAAAAAAAACAGTATGCATGATGTTCAGTAAACGACCAGTCAAAATCGAAGGATCCAATGTGTTTTAAAAAAGGAGCAGAATTAGAACTAGTCTCCCACTTCAAGTATCTTGGAGTCATAATGGACTCGAACTTGACTTTTAAGAAACATATTAAGAAAGTATCCAATACCGTTAAATTCAACTTGCAACATTTTAAACAAATCAGACCTTTCTTAACTGTCAATGCTGCAAAGTCATACCTCCACTGTATGATTCTATCCCATGTTGAATACTGTTTTACAAACTGGTCGTTTGCTTGTGCCACAAACCTGAAACCAATAGAACAACTGTACAAGAGAGCTATCAAGGTGTTTGACAGAAAGCCATATTCATACCACCACTGTACCATCCTTGAAAAACACAATTTCTTGAGCTTTGACCATTTTAAGTCTTTTAAAAGTATATGCTTTTTTAATAAATGTTTACATGGACTGGCCCCCCCCCCCCTCCCTTAGGGGCATTCATCCACAGAAAACACACTGGACGCTGCACTAGGTCAGAAACCAGAGGAGACTGAAGTCCACCGCAGACGGACCACTTTTGGACAAAATGTCCTTTCCGTTAAAGGCAGCTCATTGTGGAATAGCCTCCCAACTGAGATACGGGGTTGTCCCACTCTCAATAGCTTCAAAGGTCAACTCAAAGAATGGTTGAGAAACAAACAGACGTGCAATCGCCGCTAAATGCACTTTAACACAGAGTATCTCCTCTTGCACTTTATGTAGCTCTTTTATCTTCTCTTGCACTTTATATGTCGTTGCTGCTATATTGTATTACCATGTGGTAAATACTTGTGTATGCTGCTCTTGCTCTTTTGCACTTTTTGCACATCATGTATTTTGTTTTTGCTATGTTTGTAAAATGTAATTTTCTTAAATGTTTTATGTGAGGGACTGCGGATGGAAATGACCTCAAAGCTAAATCTGGCACTGTTACGCTTGATACATTTGAATGTTTTAAGTGTTCATTAATATTGTGCATTGTCCCTGCCAAATAAACGATTAAATACAAAATAAATAACACAAGGCAATTCTAAGTGCTTTACAAAAATAAGTAAAATAATAACTTTAACTTGAGTTAATTTTACTGAGCTTGAGAAGTACAAGGTCATATATACAATAATGCAGTAGAAGACTAATTCACTGTAATTGCTATTGAGAAGCAGTAACCATTACATGTTTAAGATATGTTAAAGCTGCGTTTCATACAGTATGTTACGTTGTCTGTGAGGGATCAGGGAATCCACACAGACACAGTTATCACTATACACAAACATTACTAGCAACAAATCAACAGCAGTCCTCAGCTTTGGCTGCCGGATCTCACATTTCTTAAGACCTACATTTCCTTTTCTCAATAATGGAATAAGTGTTTGAAAATCAGCGCTCACCTTCCCAGTCTTCACGAAAGCCTCGGCCACCTTGCGGTTGCGGCCCCCGTAGCAGGTGGTGATGAGGTCGGCCACGCCGCAGCTCTCCAGGAAGGTGGCGGAGGACACGGGGCCCGCGGTGCAGAAGATCCGGGCGAAGGCGATCATCTCCATCAGACCCAACCGGATCACTGCTGCCTTCGTGTTGTCCCCGAAACCCAGACCGTCACAGAAACCGGCTCCGACCGCAACGATGTTCTGAGGACCAGAGAAAGTGTTAGGAAAGAGATGGAGACACAGCTAGATACAATGGACAGGATACAGTAACAGCATTCACATATTGTGTAATCAATTAAAGAACTTTCTATTTGTATCCTGAGCAATAACCATCAGTTCCTATAAGTGTTTTGGAAGTATATACATTCCACAATTAAAACGTTACCATAGTCCAATATTAAGTCTTAAACTTAAAAATGTTCATAAAAAAAACAGCCAAGAGCATCATTTTAGAGAAGCTGAAATTAAAGTATTTTTGGGCATTTCTGGCTAAAATTCACCAAAATCATTTATCTGTTGAGCTTCAATTGATTAATCCACTATGTAAAAATCTGTGAATACAATACATCTATTTAGGAGTTAAGGAAAAACACTATCTTTCAAACATTTACAAAAAAATTGAAACCAGTTCTTATGTGTGAGCTTTGTACGTGTGTTTAACATTTGAAGATTACACATTTACACATGGATTGGCGATCTGTTAATTGATAATATTGAGACAAATGTATCTCCATAGTTCTGTAATAAACCACCTTCAGGGCTCCGCAGATCTCCACCACGTCGGACTCCTCCACCACCGTGACCCTGAAGTTGCTGGTCTGCATGAGCTCCTTCAGGAGAGCCCCGTGGTTCTTGTTCTTACACCCTGCAAGCAGAAAGAAGCACCTGCTTATCTTTTGGCATTTCTCCAAGATGACCATTTAAAATGAGTACTTTTATTAGCAGTCATGATTCAAACAGTGACTCTGCATAGTTTAGAGTACAGCTGTAATGCTCCATTCCATTACACTGATCCGATATTAATCCTTTCACACACACACACTCAAAGGAAATCCCATTAACCATGGGGTCATGCGGTGCCTTCAAAGACGTGTAGGAAAGAAATGTGAAACTAAGGCAGCCCTCTGTCATTTACACAACAACTACAGAGCAGAATAAACTTTCACCCTCATGCTGACGGAGCAGAAACACAGAGCACCTCCTGCTTCATTATTACAATCTAAATCTTGATTAAAGTGCAACTTGGTTCCAACGTAACAACAACCATTTAATAAGCAATTGAAAAGCAATAGGTCAGAGTGAGAAATAAAGGCCATGTAATCACACTCACCAATGGTGGTCTCACAGAACTTCTCATCAGCCACCTCATTAGCGATGTTGGCGCCCATCAGCACGCTCATGTTGATGCCCAGCTTCTCCTGGATCACATCGGAGATGAGTTTGAGTCCATCAGGCCCCTCGTCTACGCCCTGGAGGACAAAACACACAAGCAGCGTATTTACATTGAGCCATAGCACACTGTGATCTGGACCAAAGGTCGCGCTGCACAACTGGTTAGGGCAGTCTTACAGAAAGTTGGTTTGCATAGGTTTGGTACATTTCACATATACATTTGTTCAGAGGATCTACAAGCACACATTAAAAAGCAATACTATATCCGGTTAAATTGAAACCATACACTGTAATCTATCAACGCATTTACAGATCATTAGCCAGATATAATAGTAATTTAGGAAAGTAGCCTGAAGAAACATTATCATACTGATCAATCATGCTTAATGAGGAGTTTAAATGTATATTTTTCTATTCATTTCATAGAAATCTGTTTTCCCTTTAAACCTTATGTTTGCACACAGTCCACATTGTCGACTAACATTTTCAAAAGTTACTTTTCCACATTCGTTATCTCACAACAGGACACAATTGTGTAAGTATTTGATAAATGAATAGATTTATTTGGCAAATTAATTATTTGCGCTTTTTATTATCTGCTAAAGGGCTTAGTTAATATCTGCAACCCTAATCAAACAACATGGAGAAGCATCACATCAACATTCAGAGGCAAATGGATAAGAATTCAAAGAGCAAAGTCGAACCTTGATAAGTGACATGCCCAGAGCATCGGTCTTTATCTTCCCCTTTATGGAGTCGCACACTTTTGCGACAAACTGGTGCGGGATCACAAACACCAAAATGTCTGCATCACAGGACGCATCCACCAGGTCTGGGACGGCCAGCTGAGGAGGAAGAGGAGCGTGAGGAGGATGTTCAAATGTGATGCACCCTACATAAGAGCTGGTACAACAACGCACTTTAGGAGAACATTCAGATAAAATATCTACAATTACAATCTATTATGCAAGCTGAGATGGAGGAAGCCTTTTAAAGCAACAAGAACAAACGCAGACACAAAGTACACATTATGCCTCAAGGACCTAAAATAAGAAACATTTCTATGCCGATTTCTGTAACTGTAGTGCATGCATGTTGTAAACAGACAGCAAAGCAACAGGCTGGACAAAGAATATACTGTATGTTTTAATGGTGAAAAACAAACTGTCCTTACCACATTAGCTGGCAGCTTGTGACCAGGAAGGTACTTCACATTTTCATGGTCAGTGTTGATTATCTCAGTCAGTTTGCGCCCATTCACCGTCTCCTCGAACACCCACATCTTCACTGTGGTGTCAAAATTTGAATTCTGAGCAGCATTGGCACCCACTATCTTGGCAATGGCAGAACCCCTGTATTGTTAATAGGAACAGGTTAGTAGTTGATCTGCATAAGAAAGCATGTCACATTGCATTTACAATCACTGTTAATTAACAAAACAAGGAAACAGCGAGTGTGGAATCCCACATCTAGTGATTTTGCATTTTATGTCTTTATGTCAGAGTTCAAAGACTTGTTAATATGAGCATTAGGCCAATAATATTCATGGTTTCGTGTTTCCAGCTGATTTACTCAAGAGTTGGTGCCCTTTGATCAGGAGCAGAATGTCCTGGCAGACTACACTGAAGATAAGCTGAAATGTGTGACCAACTACCCCTCGGTTCATGTGTGGAAACAACCAAGCACAAAACTCCTTTTTAAGAAATCTGTTGATTTTATATTTATACAGTTATTTTACTTAATGGCTAAAACAGGATTTTTAGATATTCTTCTATTAATGTTGGACCAATTAATTTAAATTCAGCATGACAACATCAGCACATAAGGCAAAAATTATCTTTGAAGTGGCATTTCTTTCCAACAATAGCTTTAATCTTGAAAAGAATACCAAGTTTTAATCAGATGTTTGAGCTAATGAAAAACAAATGTTTGTTTCGATTAAGCAAAGCTCTATGCCGATTTTAATATAATCATTAATACATAATTTAATGGCTAACAATTGTGTTTACTACTCTGTGGTTTTGAAGTCTACATGTTTATGTTACATGTTTACGACACTTATAAATGAGGTTTGGTGAGAACACCATCCACTGTAGTTCTGTGGCACATTGTATACAGCTAATTATATAATGGTTGTACAATATCATTAACATATATTACTAATATAGGTAGGTACTAGTGAACTAAAATATAGTAAGGTTAACGTTCATGTTGCTGAAGCAGTAAGGTAATCGCTAACATGACCGCAGAACCCATTAATCGTGACTCGCATGTGGTCAGTTTTATGAACACTCAGCGGGTTTCATAGCAACCGAACCAAGGCTACAGCCAGTGTTTACTCAAACTAATAACTGTCAAATAGCCGTCAAAAGGTATACATTAAAACTACCTTTCCCATAGGACATGTTGTTAACGGCTAGTTAACGTTAGCTGGGTGGTTGCCCAGTGATGCTAAGTTGGCTAGCAACGGTTCAAAGGGTTATCAAGCAATATGTGAGACGCAAAGCAGTTCTAATGTTAGCATTTCAACACGTAAACCGATATTAACACAGCAACTTGCCAGTTTCCAGAGCCAATAATGCAGACTTTCTTCGGAGCTGCCATCGTGGAGAGGTAAACCGATGAATAGGGGTTGAGTCGACACAGACTGTGGACCTGCAGTGTGGTTATGCAATATGCTGAGCAGCATCGTATTGGCCTTCCGGGGGGAGACTGCACCGCCCTTTAAAACCAGGGCCAAGTCCGGTCATTCATTCATCCACAGCCCCTGGGCTCAAAGTAAAGTGGGCAAAAGTGAAGTCTGCAGGCATTCCACGTTTTATGACCCAAGACCTCTGGTTAATGATGTGATAAGTGTGTGTGCAAACAGTCTTTTAAGCAGACACATGGTGGAGGGTTCTGTACTTAATCCTTCTGTCCTACTACTTGATCTAATCCACCTCAATTCAGGTATATTGTGCTGCATGATAGCTTTAGTTATTTGACGAATAGTTTTGCAATATAATTATAATAAATAATAGATCGATTTAAAGTATTTTTCTTTAGATACTTACTTTAGTGCTTTTGTTTTTTAAATTAAACTTTGAATGCATGGCTTTTTACTTACTTTTAAGTATTTCTACCCTGTGGTATTACTTCTTTTACTTGAGTAGAAGTTTCAAGTACTTTTCCAACCACTGTTTGCCAGTGGTGGACAGTGGGCTACATAGGTAGGCCTACTAGGTTGATGTACTTTACTGAAGTAATTCATGAATTGTACTGCTGTACTTTTTCATTTAGGGCTTTTGATTCAAGTCCTCTCCCTGCTTCCACCACAGTCAAAAATATAGCCGGTGTGAGGGAAACTTCTGAGGCAATTGGAAACAGGACTCAGAGAGGCACGTGGAGAGCTGGAACTTTGATGGCAAACACTGATGGTTTATTTGGAGCTTCGGCCGGAGAATTCACATGACATGTCATGAGCCACGAGTTGACACAGGTTGAGATGCATCAACATTCTTTATCAGCGAGACTAAACAAATATGGGCCCTGAATCTAACTAGAGCTGTCGTCCATATAAGAATGTGCGCCAGGGAACCTAGGTTCCAGAAAAGAAGGGCCTCTAGATGTCCCTGAACAATAAAAAAAAAAAAATCATGTCAGCTTGTGCTCGGTCATAAACTGGCAACAACAATGCACCCAAGCTGCCCCTGCTTAAGAGAGATAGCAGCAATTCCCAAGGCCGCCAGGGGTGTCAAACTCAAATACACAGTGGGCCAAAATAAAAAATGTTTTTCCACAGGCCAACAACAGCTTCAAAAAAACTATTTCCCTCAAAGAAAAAAACAAACATGCCCTGTTGTCGCAAGAAAATCAGTTTGCTGCTCTGTGATGCTAGTTTAAGCCAGATACTTGGCATCTAATCTTGGGTGCAAGTTCATCAATGTTTGGGGTCAGGCTCTGAGCTGAGGAAATCCTCAGGGTTGAGTGAAGGTGTGCGTGCAATATACCGGCGGGCCAGATCTAATAGTAGGCCTACTGAAATTAAATCCACCAAGGGCCTGATTTGACACATGTGCTGTAGAGCTATGCCATGGGAAAAGAGACAGTGAAAGGAGAAAAGTATGAACTGTGTCAGTGGTTGAATACCTAAGCAAATGATTCCCTAACAGCCAGCACATTACAAATCATGAGAGCGATCATAGAAAGTGCACTGGCTGAGGAATTATTTGGTCTGGAGGACTCAAACAAAAGGGGAACTTGTTGCATAAGAGTTGGAAGAAAAGACAAACAAAACTCCAGATTCAGCAGTCTGGTTTCCACAAGCAAAATCCTGCATATTTAGTGGAAGTGAGCTTACAGCCTTAGACACATGAAGTAATTCACTCTCATAAGGCAACAGTCGCTATGTCATGGGAATATCTTAAAATGTCAAGTATTTTCTCTGGACAAATATAAGTTTTGATTTGATAATAGTGCAAAATAAAAAGCAAAGGGATCATCAGGGTTATTATAATTCAACCTGAAATTGTCAAAAGTCAATGTCATGGTAGCGATAGAAGAAGTCAGAGGACCACCAAAGTATTCAGGGATATCGTCTGGAAATCATGAATTTCTTTGGGTAAAGTTGGGTAAAAAGTGAATATGATATTACAGTTGTGACACAAGTGTTATAGCGACCACATTTCCCAGAGCCATGACTCTAGCCATGCTGCAAATGATAAAGAAGTGGAAATCTGTATGATATCCCCTAAAATTAAAGATTTTTTCTAAGATAATTAGTAATATAAACAAATCACACGGAACACCCAAAAGTGAATAAAAGAAACGTAACGTTAGCATTTTATCTTTAATATAACTGCCTCAAGTCCATTATTTATTTTTACAACACCAGACTGAAATATTAAATTCATACCTCAAGATAAAAAATGGAGGCTAAATATAAAACAAAACCTAAAAGAAGGACGGCCTGTGGACTTATACTGAGATGCATGAGCTCATGCAGCAGACGCTAGAAAACAACCACTCAACACAGAAGAAGCCGCTGTTGCAACACAAACAAAAAAGGAGTAATACTTATATATTTGATAAACATACTTTTGATAATCAAACCTGTAATGTAAAGAAAAAGAGACACACAGCTAGTCTATATTAAATAAATACAACAAGTACAATATTTCATAGATCAGACTAATACAATGATATTATTATCCAGTATTTACAATATAGTTAATGGCATGGTTGTGCTTAATAATTACACTACACCGCTAAACACTTCCAATTTCCTGTTAAGAATAACATTGAGCTCAATGGGAATGAGTGTATGTCGATTAACGGCAACAGAATGTTGTCTGACCTTTGTAAACAGTCAGAATAAAGACAGATTTAAACATGCAACGACATGTTTACAGCCCAACTGATATACAGTGGTTTGAATAGCAATTCCTATTTTTCCGCTTCTGAATCAGGCAACTTTGTTCACACACACACACACACACACACACACACACACACACACACACACACGCTTATATTTTGTCAGTTTAAGACCCATACTGTACAATGCTACGTGCAATGTAGAGCCCTAAAAGATAGCAAAACACATTCAACATATATATACTCAGTACTTTTATCTTGCCATGTTAACAAACACTTAAGGTTAATTGTGACAAACAGCATCTATGTGTACAAATCATAGACTGTATATAGAAAAATGTCCGACACTCCCTTAAATTAATGTCTGTTTTACACTTTAGCCAGGAAATATTTTTACAGTGATTGTCATTTAATGGAAATTTGAAGGCAGATCTTTCAGTTTGTAGCACCACATGGAGAAGAGCTTTTTAGATATTTGTTCATAATATGGTTTGTGTACTTTTATTTTGTATCTGCATACACACCCATCTCTTTTTCATGTTAAATGTCCTGTTTTAGCTAAATAGTTTTAAAGCAGAAGTTCAACATTCTGGGAATGAAGCGCCTGTTGGATTAAATGATTGACACCACTCTCACAGTCAGGAGCCAGTTAGCTTACAGTAGCTTAGCAAAAAGACTGACAACAGATGAAAACAGCTAGCCTGGCTCTACAATTTTATTAAACGGTAAAAGAAAATGTGTTTTACTGAATTTGTAAAGAAATGTGTTAAAATATATTAATTTGTGAGCTTGAGAAGTGCTGTAGGCAGATTGTGTTATCACTTAAAGCTGTTTTCTCTTTTTGTGCTAAGCTAGCCAGGTACTGGCAAACAAGTCGTATCAATCTTCTCATCAAACTCTAAGCAAAAAAGCAATTAAGCATATTTCCCAAATAATCCTTATCTAGTTTAATACACTATGACAAGGGTTTTGTTGCTACAGCTTTATTCGACCAGGTATAACCATTAGCTTATGGTGGCTAAGTTAGCAGACTAAGATACCGCTGCATCACACTACATGCTAGCATTTTCTTTTATCTTGTAATGGTCCCTTAATTTTGTCACAACAGACATTTTGACTTGTCATTGCAGGTAAAACAGAGCTGTTATTATGATTATCAAACTACTACTAATGGCTCTGTTCTGTTCAAGTGCCACATTAAGCCATGACAGTTTGATTGCGAGCCAACTCGCTGATAAGGACGCTGAAACTGAAGCAGCTTAATGGAAATCATCCATCATTAATTTTTATTATTTTTACCTTTTATTTTTCCTAATGTGACAAAATTGATAAAAATACCTATGACTGCTGCTCAGCTATGGTTGTGTGGGCTCACTTTAAGGCCAGATGTATTGTTTTTTGAACCAGTTCTGCTCATTTCTATACATGGAAACAACCTTTTGTATTATGAATTAGCTTGGCTTGTAAATTCGTAAAGGCGCTGTCACACCCTGCAAGATGAGGTAGGTACTGGCAAAACGCTCCGATTTTAACAAGGGAAGACGTCAGTTATAAGATGAGGATGGGTGACAGCAGGAATATAAAAATGGAAAGTTGGTTGGAGAGTCTAGAACAAAGCGATAATTGAACATTTGAAGGTAAAAAGTGAAAAGAATGTGAAGCCCTCACATGCAAATCCCATACAAACTGAAATAATAACATTTTGTGAGAGAAAACAAACCTGTCACATCTATTATTTCACAAAAAGTCCTTCAAATCCACAAACAGCGCCACACAGCTGGGATTTCTAATGATTCACTGAACACATAATCAGTTCATGCCCCCATGTACTGTATCTGTTACTATGTCTTGAGAAGCTGTTTACAGATGACCATGCAACATGTTCGATCTCTGCTTTCTGCTGTCCTGCTGTCTCTGTGGCTTCTCCTTTCTTCAGCCACATTCAGCCTTTATCCCCTTCATAAACAAACCAGGTACAGTTAAGACACTTCCCTCCGTTTGATCCTGCAGTCTGGAAAACTGCAACAAACAAAGTCCAACAAAACCGCTCCGAGACGAGAGTGCAGGGGCTCCGCCTAATGAAAGTTACTGACGTGACACTTGACGTCGTCTAAGCTCAGCACCGTCCCCTGGTCGTTGTTGTTGTTGTTGTTGTGCTTGTGCTTCTTATCAGAGCAGCGACACAACTTGTACTTTATCACCTGCAAGGATAAAAAAACAGAGCAGGTCACCTACAGTATTTAGGGGCTCAACAAAGGTTGTAGGAAAAGAAAGATATGACAAATGCTGAGGTAATTTATCAACAATGCACATTGAAAGGTTTCTCATTTTTTTGTTAACCTTTCAATTATATATATTACAAAAAACCTTTTTAATTCTAGTTTCAAAATGTTATTATGAAAAAGGCCTTTTCCACTTTCATTGAGTATTTGATGTTTCCTTTGTTCATTTTCAGAATTGTAACCCTTTAAATGCCAATTTCTTTCATTTGATCACTGTTATTTTTGTAAAAGATAACACACAAAAATATGACAACAAGAATACAGCCTTATTATGGGAGCAGGGGTTAAACTTCAAAATTCAATATCAAATAGCTCCAAAACTAGTAGAATCTGCTCATAAATTACAACCACATGTACTTGTATTAGCTCCCTGAAAGCTGCTATAACACAGAACAAATATATACGTCCTTTGCGTCCTAGCTACAGCTCTGCATCTTGTAAATACTAACAAGATATATTTAAATGTAATATATTTCCTGAAGAAGCCTCACCTCATAAAGGTAGTCAAATATCTCCAGAATAGTGAGTATGCTTGCTCCGATGAAAAGTCCCATCTGACCGCCGATATCACCTGGAATAACAGGATGCAAGCGGATGAAAAACATCCTCTACATCAACATCAGAAAGAGAATCTGTCTTCAGTGTATAAAGAAACAAATGTACCTAACAGTCCGGCCACTTCATAAGCTTTCTTCTGTTCAATGGTTTCATAGTTGAGGGCTTCAAAAAAGATGTCCAAAACCATAATATTCTCTCTGTGAAGAAAAGCAAAAAAAAGGGTTATACTTAAAAGCATTGTTTGCATTTCACACACACAATGCAGGTTGTTGATGCTCACTTAATGTACTGCTCAGATTTGTTGTATTTCTTTGCCAGATATTTAGCGGAGGCCTTGCTGGGGATCTTGACGAAGGACAGCTCTTTGCTGTATCTGGTCATGTTGCACGGCGTCTCACACACACAGAAGTCGTTGTCTCTCTCCACCAGGAAGTCTGAAGAGAAAAAACCCAGAGCTCAGTTTGACCTTTTGAACAGACCTCCCTATTTAATAAGCACTTCATTTATCAGATGTACTTTTGTTAACAATGACATCACCAGTAAAAGAAAGTCTAACCAGGGACATGGCTTGCAAATTAGCCCTGGCTAGAAACCCTACATGCAGCACATTTTGTCGAGTTTGTTATTGTAAAAAATGCAAAATGTCGTGGGATGTGTGTGCGTTTTGTATCCTTAAAATATTCACATTAAACGTGGACAAAGCCTTTTTCTTACCGAGAGCTGGGTCAGCACATTCTTTGTACAGCTCGGGGGTGCAGTAGGGAGCGTCGCCTGCAGCCAAACGAAAAGGAAAAAAAACACGTTAGTGGCATTTCCTTTCTTTGAAGTACATGCAGTATTTTTGTATTATTATTAGGCCGGTTCCTACCAGGCATGTGCACCATGCGGCAGTTGCAGTTGTCCACCAGGTATCGTGTCTCACAGTCGATGCGACAGGCTGTGATGCTGTAACTGTCGAAGAAGTCTGAATCCATCGCAGACACTTTACAGTCTCCCCAGGGAGGGGGGAGGTATATCAGCTGCAACACACACACACACACACACACACACACACACACACACACACACACACACACACACACATAATAAGAATAAAACATCCATGAATCAAAAACAGTTTGCTGCCATTTAATTAGAATGAATCAAGCAGGTAAAAGAAAACTAAATCTAATCAATGCTTTGAAATGACTTTAAAGGATAATTCTGGTTGATCACATTTTTTGTTTTCACCCTTATAAAAAATATTACACGCTTTTTATCAAATATATTTTAGAAAGTATAAAAAACAAACATTCATGAATCAAAGAAGGGGCGCTGTAACTTATAGAAGGACGTGTCGTACAATTAAAAACATAAAACTGCTAAATAAAATAAATAAATGTCCCTCTTTTAAAGTTAACAAAGCTATACTGGGGGAGAAATCACGAGAGAGGTCAGGAGATCATCCTGGTTTTCAGACAAACCTGGTGTTGGGCAGAGCTATTAAACAAATCCCACTTGAAGAAGATTTAAGTTTGTACCCTCTGTTCCTGGCAGGACACAAACGTCTGAAACCCGGGCGCCACTCCAAACCCGAGCTGGTCGATGAAGGACGGCTCGTCCTGACTGTGGATCTGAACTTTGACCCCGGCTTCAAATGAAGTCTCATCTGCAGGAAATCAAACAATGTTTGGGGAGAATTAGTCACTGATGAATCCAGACACTTAGCAGAGTTAGAGTGGAGAAATGTAACTTCATGTAAGTGTAAAAGTGTAATATTCTTGTACTTGAGCATTTTTCCATTAGATGCAATTAGTTTAGACATTAGTTACTTGTCTACTTCATCTCAAGTATTATATTTTCTTACTCCCCTACATTAAGAGTTTTAATTACTTTTCATTCGACTGCTTATAGCCTTTCGGTCCAGTGATAACCATTTCCCTCCAATTGAATGATTTTGAATTGAATATGTTCTGATTAACTTAAGTATAAGCAAGTGTTCCTTTATGGGAAAAGAAAATGCTCCTACTTCTTTAGCATAACACGATTTACTATCAAAATTCTACTAAATAAAACATATCTTTTTAAACTGTCTTGAATTATTAGGAAAATGCATCGTCACAAAGAAAAAAAAAGGCAGTTTTTTTCATGAATTTCAGAGTTATGTGTTTTGCACAGGACACCAACTTATAAAATATGATGCATTGCTGTAGATTTATCAATCCAATAAAGGAGTTCAAATCATTTGCAGAATGACTTCTTCTCATTTGATAGTCTAGTTTTTAACTTTGCTAAATACTCACATACTTTACATAAGGTTTGAATGTAGGAATTGTAATTGTAGTGGGGTGCTCAAAGTGTTTTATTACTACTTTGACTAAAGTTAAGGATCTGAATACTTCATCTACCACTAATGAGTTTCACACTCTTGGGTATGAACATCTGCCCGAACACTTACAGATCTCACAGATGTACCAGCCACTAAAATAAGTGAATACTGCACCCCCCCTCACCTGTTTCTCCCCAGATAGGCAGGTATTCATCCTGCTGGATGTCCAGCATGAGCTCGAGTCCATTACCCATACCCCCCTTGGTGGTGAAGAGGGGAGTGCGTCCATCACCGCCGGCATTGAAGGTGTAGCACTTCCCGTAGCGAGTGAAAACCTGAGAGACACATGAGGGACATTATTTGTATAAGCTCTGCAAAATGTTTCTGAGCAAGGCTTTTCCACTGGGTGTCAGTGTTTGACTCCATTTCTGATATGTGTGTGAACATGTGTGTGTACGGCAAAGATAGTGTAAGAGGATCAGAGGATGTGTGACAGGAGTGAGAGAAGGAGTGTGACCAAAATAAAAAAGGAAGAAGGGGGAAAGAGGAGGACATCCTGTGAGGTCTGTGAGTTACACAATGAACCCTGTGAGGTGATGGAGACTGTCAGCCCGGTGATTTAACAATCCCTCGCATGCACTTTATGTCACTTTATAATGGACCTGATGTTACCATGGAGGCCTCGCATCCCAATCGGGAAGAATGTAGCGTTAATTTTTAAGGAAAGCCAAGACATTCATGTTAGATTGAAAACTATCAGCAAAAGCAGGACACCTTTAAACAGCATTTAAAACATGATGCTGATTGACTGTAAATAGACTGATGCATATGCAGCTTTCTTTAGTGAGGAGTCCATCTTGCATTAAAAGCGTTTAGTGTCGTGAGAGTCATATAACCAATGCAGGGAGAATAAGGGGGAGAGTGGGAGAGCAGGGAGCTCCAGAGAGCAGGGATGTAAAGTGAAAGAGACAGAAAGAGAGAGAGAGGGAGAGAAAAATGGAGAGTTTAGTTGCCATTGCTCGAAGCAGGCTATTGTTCAGCGTTATGGCACAGAATGACATATCTATGATTAGAAAGAACAAACCAACCAAGTAATTGTTGAGAATGAGTTTGGTCCTGCCAGGGGAAATTTCAACACTTCGGCCATATATCATGTACAGTCAGCGAGAGACTGCTGGTAGTAAGAGCAACACATCAATCGTAGGAGGAGGGGGAAAAAAACATTCAGCGCCATCAAGAAGGGCAAATAAAATGCACGGCAAGCCGGAAACAATATGTGTTCACACATTTAGAGTCATTCTGACAAACCTGTAGTCAGTCTTTGAGAGGAAATGTTTGTATCACGTTAACAAGTGAGTTTACCCTGAGGAACCAGTATACTAAACCCCCCCATCCTCCCTTCTCCTTTGTGGTGTCTGACCATTTCTGTAACTTTCCCACCAACAATCAAACTTTCACACCCACTTCCCACTGTGATTAGCCAGCTGTGTGGATGTGAGAAAGCCTCAGCACTGCTCTCTCCAGATCTCCTTTTTCTCATTTGTAAAGGAAACCATTTCTGTTATTTTTCATGTGAACAATGGAGTACCATACTATGAATTCCTTCAAGGAGAGATTGTCTGAAAATGTTAATGTAACTTTTTACAGAAGATCTTCTATCTCTTATGATGTTTGGTTTATCACTCCGTCTGAGATATGCCTGCCTTCTCTTGAACAGAATGGAACGACATGGAACCCAGCTTGTGGTGCTCAAATCACCAAGACATGATATTGGTAAAGACACATTACGGCAGAGTTTTCAAATGTCATTTTGGGCGCTATGAGCAAGTGCCATCTATTTGTATTATATCTTAGGGAAGACATCTCCACAGTCAATGGGTGTTTCTCAATGTCGAGGAAGGCTGCTCCAGAGCCACTATTGCAAGCATACTACGTCATCGAGTGCCGCCGAAGGACTGTTCCAATGTCCAGCATACTTAGAATTCTACCGAGGCCGGCGTACTTAGTAGCGAGAAATTTCGAGGCTGCACATGTGTAGACTCCGCGGTCTTAAAATCCCCACAATGCTTTGCGCACGGACCAATTTCCTAATCTTTGGCGGAAATCGCGCTCCATTTAAGGCGGGGCCTCTCATATGACGCACACCTGCACACCTGTTAGCCTGTTCCACAATTCTTCGTTTTCCGAGGCTAGGAAGGATTCTTGCCTCGCTTCTGAAGCAAGTGGCTCGGAAGACATGTGCTACGAAGCAAGCGTCCTCGACATTGAGAAACACCCCAGATCTCCAACACTTGGCAACTCACATCAAAGCAATTTTAGATAAATCAATGACCTAAAATCTGGTGAAGTGTTTAAGTGTTGGACACATTGAGATGATGACCTGATTCTGTTGGAAGGTGCCAGCCAGGAGTCATTATGAGTTATCCTCTGAGGACCACAGATGTCGGCACAAAATGTCATGGCAATCCATTTCAGTCATTGAGATTTTTCAGTCTCAGCCAAGCGGTGCCTCTACTGTCATAGACACAGACCAACATTACCAAGAGTTAAGCAGCTAGCAAGGCTAACAATCATCCAGTAAACACCATAGTTAACTTATGCACTCTTATCTTCTCTCCTCCACCTGCTGCAGGTGGCCAGCACGGCTCATTCATTCACTTATTGATCTGCGACCCCGTTAAACATCTGTAGGAACTAACCAGAGAGGCTCGGCCCTTTCCCCACCAATGAAAGCATAAATGTGTCAGATCATACGGTGGCTGCACTCACTTTACTTCATAAATAAATAAATCATGACATAAATGTAAAATCCATGTGTACATGATGTTCACCAGCATCTTGATCGATACACAGAAGTGAGGGGATGTCAGGTGACACTTGTTCTCTGTCTCATGTTCGAGAGTGGATGTGACAGAGGTGGTAATAAAAGAAAACACAAGACATGTATAATGCACAAACTTCACACAGCGTGCATACTGCAGCTGCTTGTTCTGCTTGTTATGAGGAATTAATAAATGATTGGCCATGTATGAAAAAGCTTTTGTGCAGCAGACATCATATGGAACATGAGGAATAACATGAGTTGAAACAAAGAGAAAATCTGACTTCTGTAGTTTACTGGTGGTGACATGTGTATGCTTTTAAAAAAATCTTTTAGTAATAATACATGCATTTCAAAAAAAATCTAGCCTTTATTTCCACAGGATTTCATAGATTACCGACTGCAGTTTACACACAGGCTTGAAGCTTAAAATGTCTAGGTTCAATAAAGTTGCCACTCACACACAATTTCCCATGTATTGAAAAGCACTCACCAAAACTCTGCACAATTTAATCATTTGCACATGATTATACATTTCTGTATTTCGGAGCCAAATCAGTTTTTCAAAGAATCTCTTCATCAAAAAATCCATGCACTTTCCCATCCATTTGGTGGAGTCTGCCATCTGTGAGCTGCTAAAGGATGCCTCAGCAGGTTAAATCCAATCCATTAGAGCTCTGTTGTTTTATGGGAATGTTTTCAAGACTTTAAAGCTGTCTCCGATAAGTGCCAACACTTTCACTGTTATTATGCCGTACACTTAAACAGCCATCACTGGAAAATGCTATTTAAATGCAACAGCTATAGCAGACAGCAGCCCAAGGTGAGCAGCACTAAAAACTGCCCCTTTTATTGCATCCCACTGTGCAGTGTGTGTAAGTTAAGACTCATAATCTCACAAGGATTTCAGTTGACCTGGAAAAACTATAGTGGGCGCCTTCAGACATCAATTAACTTTATGAAAGTAAATAAAGAGATTAATTTTAATATCACAAATAGTCTAGGGCAATGTCAGCAGATATGTGGGACTGGAATACAAAGAGAAACATCACCATGCTAACATAAAGATTTACTTCTCAAAGAATTGGAAAATCTCAAATGTTGACCTGATAATAACAAAGGAATTATACATTCCCAAGGGGTTAACACCTGTCTCTGTTTAATAGTTCATTCATCTCTTATTTCCTGAAATGTGTCAAAAAGTCATTTACATTTTTATACCAAAATATCCCTTACTTTCTTCTTCAAAACATTCAAATATAATGATCATTCATTTTAAACTCAGGGGAGGGTATTTCACTATTAGGATATAATCGTGTATCGTCATCATAGAGAAATACACTCGTTGTAGTTTTATGGAATTCCACTAAGAAACGCATTTTTGAAAATATGGTCACAGTTATATTTATTCACTTTAACCCTTATTTAAATTTTTGGAATAGCCTTGACAAGTTTTAAGACAATCCATCTGATAGAGGTTTTTTACTTTGACTTTAAAATGCCAGTCTAATGATGCTACTAACATTCAAGGGGATCACCAAATGAAGGGGGACAGACCACCTGGGAACCATTAACGTTTGGTCAATTAATGGCAATTCAGCCAACACAATACCAAAGTGTAGGAGGGACGGTTATTCAGACAGGCTGCTGCTGTGTGTGTTTCAACCCGATGAAAGCTACGCGCCAACAAAGCTATGGTGGACTCCACTCCTACGTGACTTATTATTACAGTTTAATGGATGATCTTGGAGTCAAATCACCAAGGTTTGCAACCAAAGGATAAGAAATTCAAGGAATAAAAGCATCAGAGCCAAACCGCCCCCCTCCTTTTTGTTTGTTTCTGATTTAATTGCCATCTTACCACGCTAATTATCAGTACTAAGAGAAACAAGACTATAGGAAGTGAGGAAAGGAAAGCCAGAGGTCCAGAGGAGCTTTTGTGTCTGTGTGCGTGTAATAATGATGCCCTGAGTCACTGGTTGTCAAAATAAAGGATTCAAGACGAAAGGGAAACAAGAATAGGTAGAGGCAAACCCCTCGGCTCGCGGGGAGAATGGATAACTCAAATGTTGAACTTTCTCTTAGTGAGAAGAGGAAGAACACAACAGGGATAAAAGCTGCCAGATATATCTGCCATGATGCTTTCAAAATGGACAGAGAATGGAAAACAAGCGACTACTTTACATTCTATCTACATCTTATCTGCATTTTTTTGTCCATCACTTTTTAAATTGATATTCTTGGTTCCCAGAGGATAAAGCTCAGAGACTTTTGGGACCGCCATACTTTCTCTTCAAGTGCGGGGTTTTACACTTTTGCTTTTTATTCAAATGTTTATTCAAACAACTATTAGATGGATTGCTCTGACCTTTGATACGTATACATTCAAGTTCCCCTCAGGATGGATTTAAATGACCCTGCTGATTTTCTTTACTGTTTGCACATTTATTGAAACATCCAAGCAAAATCCTCCATGTCAACCTCATTGTGGTGCCAGGAAATGTTGGGGTAAGGATACATCCTCTGGTGAACATGAACCTCTGTAAAAAATGATGGCATGTCCATCTTAAAAACTGCAGCTCAAGCCAACTAAAGAATCTGGGACCATTCCTAAAACAGCTGGCAACTGTAGTTTTTAAACATACAAACAAACAACATACTTGAACAGGATTAAATGGGTTAGGGATTAGTTTCGTGAGCGAGCTGTCTCAGGCTTTCTCTACAAACCCAATTGATCCAATTGACTTTTTGACCAGTATTCTGCAGAACTGTAAAGAGGCTGAACCATTGTTTTGTTTTTGAAGGTCAAAGCTAGAATAATGATTGGGAATTGATCATGCAAATCGAGACCGTCTTGTCCAGAGCATTGCCTGTTGGACGACCCCTCGGGGTGTTATGATCACCTAATCGCTTCGGACGGCCACTCCTCCTGAAGTTATCGACAACAGAGGAGACAAGAGGGGACAACAGAGGACACGAGCTGTTTGCTAATCCTTTCCAGTGCTTCATGAATCAGACATCTTTTAGAATAAATATTTACAGGGTAACTATCATCAGTCTCTGTCTGATTTGAAGATGAAATATTATAAGAGCCTCCTCCATTGTGTGAGGGGATATTTCATCCTATTTTGGATTTAACCACCAGCACTCAGAGACTTGATATATTTCTTTCCCTCCTACATCTCCTCCCTCCTTTCCCCCCCGGCCTGCATCGCTCTTCCCTCCCTTGTGTCTCCTGGACTATGATGTTCTTTCCCCTGTGGACTCCTCTCCATCTCCTGCCGCACCCCCCCACACCCGCCCCTGCTTCATTTGATGAATATTTCACAGGCCAGTGGAGACAGTCCTCCTCCTCGCTCATCCTATTCTCAGACACCGTCCGGGCTCTCAGTACCTATCACCTTCAGAGACGATCGCATCATGACGCCAGGTTAAGGGCACCTCAGGAGACCGCAGGAGAGCGAGGAGCATATCATATGAGGAGAAATAGAAGTGTGTATCCACTTCAGTCATATATGCCTCTATCAAATAAACAGGGCTGTATACTGACCTGCACTATCCGATCAAGATAGCAGAAGCGGAGTAGGGTTAAATTGGGCAGGTGTTAAAATAAAAGACTTGTAAAATATCTTTTCCTCCAAGGATTTGTAAATTATTTACTAACCAAGTCATGAGTTTCAACTTAAGCCCTGTTATTTGGTAAATCAGCCAATATTTATTCTCAACAATACATTTTTAGGTTATTTTTCTAAGCAAAAATTTGCTTAGAGATTTTTCCAAGCAAACCCTCCAGTTCCAGCCACTAAAATGTGGAAATTCTTTTTCTCTGATTGAAAATTCACCTTATATGTATTTACTATTTAGACTGATTGGGATATTTTTCTGGAATTTCAAACCCCAAATGATCAATTAATAAATCCATTAAAATAAAGCAGATTAATCAGCTTACTATAATTGGCATCATGGTTTCACATCATTAGATTGATGTGGCACATTTGGATCCATATCAGCAGGGAATTAAAACACAGAGAAAATTGACAACATAAAAGCAGATGAAGAGGAGGCAGCGGAGCCTGAAGGGCAACTATCTGTCCCTGAGGAAAACTAATTGTTGGTTTAATGCAGTTCCTGGTCCCTACAGTGGATGGACTTGCAGTGGCACCACACACTGTGAGGAAGTAACGCCCTGAGGGGAGTTTCTATGACATTGCTGCTGCTATTCAGCAAAAGAACAAAAATTAACTACTGAAAAATGACACTTTCATATTCCTGTAGTGCAGGAGGCTCTTGGTGAATAATGGAAATGGTCTTGTGAATTTGGATGGGGGATATAAATGTCTTAGAGTTGTCGGTTCACATTCATTCAAAGCTGTTCAATTTTCTAGAGGCTTTTGAAAGTTAGAAGCCTCCCTTTTACTCCCCCCCAAGTGACAGTAGTAGTGGAGCGCGAGATGGTAAATGGCTGCATTGGAAGGGCAGAGACATTCATTATCAGCCAGTTATGTGCTGTGGTTTTACAGTACAATTTTAATGATGTAATTATATAAAATTAAATAGCTTAGTTTAAAAGAGCTTGCAAATTGTGACATGTAATATTAATGTCAACATCATCGCCCCCTCCTCTTCCTCTCTCTCTCTCTCTCTCTCTCTCTCTCTCTCTCTGTCCCTTGTGATGAACCTTGATGTGCAGCAGATCCTTATGGGATGTTAAAACCTCCTCTGCATGTCTCAATCACCACCGTCGCCTACAAATCTCCTGCCTGCCTGCTTGTGCCAGTCGTATGCAGAACCCACGCTCTGCAGGCAGAGATAGATAGAGAGGCCAGCAGAGCAGCGGCTACAGTAGCTGCCCTGTAACTCCAGCGCTCACCGCCCTCTCGTCAGGCACGGCTGAGTGAACATCAAGAGATCAACAGCCCGGGGCCGCGTCAGAGGGACAGAGGCTCTACTACAGCTGAGGGCACTTTAAGTAGCAGACAGCGGGGTTAACTCGGATAAGGTGTCAGTGTGCAATGCAAACAAAAGAAACACTATAATGTACAGTATGAGAATAGAGAGTTGAATTGCCGTAGCACTAATGAAGAATGAATATGGGATATGATCAACTTGAATATGAGACTGAACTGGATCATATGATGAGAATGAGTGAGGTGACAATGAAAGTGGACAAAAACATTATATTAAATGAAACGTGATATTGTGAGTGAACATACAGTCTCTAAGAAAGTCCCATAAGGTGTCTGATAGTCCCTTCAGGTTCTGCAGAGTGCTGCTCTCAAGCTAATGTTCCCTGTCAGGATGCTCTCAATGGCAGTGCTGATGAAAATATGATGACAAATCTTGGTTGATTTATTTTTCATGATGAGACAGAGCATACAATTAGATAAAAAGTCAAACAAACTTGTTCGGATGAAGAAATGATTGGTAAAGTCTTATTTATCACCTGCATCTGAAATCACCCACTTTCAAATGGTAAATGGACTGTATTTATAGAGCGCTTTATCCAGTCTTTATGACTCCTTAAAGCGCTTATTTTGCACCCATTCACGCCTCATTCATACAGAGCAAGGTGCCACCTGCTCATGGAAGCTAACATTCACACACACTCACGCCGTTAGCCATGCCATCGGGAGCAATTAGGGGTTAAGTATCTTGCCCAAGGAAACATCGACATGTTGAGAGCAAGGGCTGGGATCGAACCCAGAACCTTCAGATTCAAGTACTACCAGTTTTACCTCACAGTCACAGTTGTATATATTTATATAAATACCGTAAAGCTACTTTTAATTAGTAAAACCTTAGTTGCTAGAGGGGAGCTCTGGGCCAACCATCAAGTTTTCTAGGACATGGCATATTATTCGGTTACAAGCTGGTTACAAGCCAACAATTCAAATTATTATCAGTGTTTGTGAAGAATGAAAATGATGTTAAGAACCTCATCCCACTGAAAGGTCAGTGTCAGTACTCTTATCATGTTTCACTATAGTGTCAACTTAAATTCACCAAGTGCTGCAAGCTAGTTAAAGCAGAACAGTTTCTTCGCCTTTATATCTTTTTTTTCAGGTCATAAGACCACACATATGTTGACGTTTGTTTCCAACTTTAATTAATGCAAAGCAGGCTGTGTGAACGGATCAGGGCAGAGACTTTTGAATTGTATTTACAGTATCAACTGGATTTTCATGACAAAACCGGCTCAACAAGTTCAAGTAAACCACAAAAGCTGTTACCATTGTAAAAATCAACCCGGTATCACGGCAAGATGTGAACATGTGAGGATTTACCATGCTGGGAGACGTGAAGATGTCACGATTTCGTCCCTTCAAACGTGACAGTTACACGGTATTGTTAACATGGCCCAACCAGTGGAGAAATACCCGGAAATGCCAAGCAAATGCTCTACCCCGACGGTCGGTTGTTATTGTCAATATTAATATAATAATGATTTATTTTGTAATAGTCACACTCGATTTCGCCGATTTTCTTGTTGCCCCAGCTGGTCGACACCTCTTTTAGCAGAAACAAAGGCTACATTAATGTATTAAATCGATGATCCATGTGTGTGGATGTGGAATTAACGGACGTGACGTTGTGCGATTGCGTTGCCAGGCAACAGCTTCGGTTCATGTTCATTTACAAACTCTTCAACTAGAACCATAGTTATATTTTAAAACATTTTAGAAGGCCTCACGAAATACTTTAATGTAAATAAAAATGTAAATGTGAAGGAATGTGTGTATAACAAAATACATCCGTCATAAACGAAACCGGAAACAGACGCAGGCAAGATCCTCAGCTCGGTGATTCGATGGTTTAGCCGCAATGCACGTTGGGATATGGTGTTTAAGCAATGTGAAATCCGAAAACATTTAAAACAAATTAAATAATACTTTATTCCGAGTGTGCTTGCTTTTCTCTTTGAAAGTCATCACATAAATGCATTGTAATACACGGTACAGCATTTGCTTGGCATTTCCGGGTATTTGGGCCATGTTAACAATACCGTGTAACTGTCACGTTTGAAGGGAAGAAATCGTGACATCTTCACGTCTCCCAGCATGGTAAATCGTCACATGTTCACGTCTTGCCGTGATACCGGGTTGGTAAAAATATAATAACAATTATTATTTAGTCAAACGTATGTGCTCCACAATCCAGATGGATCTCTATGAGGCTGATAACGACGGGTTATCTGAGGTGAGTTTATATTAGTCTCCAGTCCCGGATGATTGCGTGTCCGTCTGGCTGCCGAGACAGAGAGAAAAGGTTATCTGTGAATTCAATATTGTTAGCTGTTATAGAGTTGATGATATGTTTCTGTGTATGTGTATATTTGTCAGTCAGCCCGTCTCTCTATTTTTGATCATTTCAATATTTAAATTTGTCTGGGTGTCTCCTCGTGCATGTCTAATAATATGCCTTGTATAATAATGAGGCGTAATCGCCTTCCAGCAGGATGGAGGAACATTCATTTTAGAAAAGCTAAAAGGCTGCCACTGAGCATTTCACCTGACACCGACATGAACCCTCTAATGCCCCCTGAAGGCTCATGAAATTGCATGTTTCACTTTGCACATTCATCCTGACTTTTTCATAATTTACGAGGACTTAAATCGATACCGTCTTCACCTGCTTAATTAAATTGTGTACCATGCTTAAAGTTACTTTTAAATTACTTTTTTCTAGGTCGTCTGAAGCAGACAAAATCATTTAATCCAAAATCCGCTCTACACCTTGTCCACGAACGCTCTCCTCTCAGTGTTGCTGAGGTGCAGCGATGCCATTGTGCTCGTAATGTGGGCTGTGAGAGCTCGATAAAATGGACACTTCCCTTTAGAGAAATGCTGTGCAACAGTCAGACGGTTTCCCAGGAAAAAGCCACATGAATAAGTCAAACACAGTATGTTCTATGTTGAGATGTAGACTGTAGATATGAATGTGGACATATGGTTGTGTGTCAGGGGTTAACAGAATACATACATGCAGAAATGCACAACAGGGATACGCTGATAGATGATGCATGACATCTAAGCATCTTCATTCCCTTTGTACACTGCTTCTTTAAAAACGCATACATTTAGTTGCACAATGGAGTACTCGTGGATTTATTTTAGGAGCAGCTCCATGATTCAACATCTGAGTGGCTATAGAAGTAGTGGAGTTCCTCAGGGGGGTGAGCGGGGGGACTCGTACAGTAGATCAGCCACGAGGTGAAACTGAACAACAGGAGTCACTGCAGCCCCCAGCTTTTGTATAACGCCAATTTCATCCCCGGGGACTGCATCCCAACAGACGAGAAGTAGGAAGCCATCACCCTCATTAGTTAGAAAAACATCAAAAGACAGATAGAGGCGTTGCTGGAGAGGAGCACCTTTCTGCTTCTCGGCAGCTAACAAACCCCTCTTTCATCAACTGTCTTTCATTTAGCTATTCCCAAAATACCAGCCAGCAAAGGTGGGTTGAACCTCAATTAATGAATGCATTCATTACGGGACTCCTGTCACTTTTTGGTGCAGTTTGGAGGGTTTAATACTGTCAGGAGGGAAACAGGCCCTGAGGCTCTTTCCCCTGGAGTGAACCTCCTCCATGTGACACATTTCACACTCTGCTGAGAGAAATCCGCTGAGGCTTTAGATTTCTCAGCCTGTCACATGCCGTTGCTGAATACCAAGAGATTAATTCATTTCGCAGATGGTGCATGTAAGCAAATCTGACTACCTGCATCTCAAACTCAACAAATAAAGATTCAAGCTGGAAAGCCAGATAACAAATAGCCACCACAAAGGTCAACATGCCCAACAGAATCCAATAAGTCCTGTATGATTTACAGTAGATTGCATCGTCACAATGTGCTTGTCAAACAAATGACCAACTTCAGGGTATAATTCAATTAATAAAAAATGAAGCTGCTACAACCAATATTATTATAATCATGTATCGATGATGATGTGAAATAATGTGACAATGTGAAAGGGGTCGCCTATAGAGATGACCTTATAGAGTTGTATCATCAGAATCTGCAGCTCCCTTGGGCTTTGCAGACGCTTATAGTAGGAGTTTTTTAAATTTTTAAATTTTTACTTTCAGGCTATAAAACCCACTGCCCACTATTTGCTCCGACAGACAAAGTTAGCGACTAGCTGGTGAACATAGAGGAGCATTTAGAAGCTAAAGGGACGGATATTTCCCTCAGGACGTGACGGACACCAAAACCAGAGCTACATTATAAGGAGAGTGAATATTTAGGAAAGATTTAGGAATGAAGTATAAGCCACTTAATTAAACAGTTAAATTGAAACATAACTCCAAAGTATTAACAATATTGCTCCCTAATTGCTGGGTTTTTCAATAAGTAACAGTTGCTGAGGTCACAACTGGTTTCAGCTGCCCTCAAGTGGAAATCAAACAATTTTTTATATTTATTGCAGTAACGGCGCCCATTAAGCAGTATAAAACGGTTTAACTTGAAGTCTTCTATTGAATCGCAGAGCCTTGGAGAGTTTAATTAAAGACATCATTAGGCTTCTCACAGAAGCAGAGCTCAGAAGGCGGGTATTATTAGAAGACAAGTTTCAAAAGTCTTTGATCAACATTTTTTAAAGAATAACATCTAGTCTTAATGTCCAAACCCTCTGGCTAGATAACTTCTATTTTAGAGAAACTGAAACATGTTTCACTTTCAAGAGGAATGAGCACCACTTCTACTTTTGTTGTGCACAGACTTTCAAATAATCAATCCTTTTTTATTTGGATCATGCTGTTTTTTCTTTGGTTGGTTGGATGGATGTGAGTCTGTTTGCTCAGACAAACAAACACTTGGAGAGGTGGAACAGAACACCCACTGTGTCCACTCGGAGAGAAAGGGACAGCAGGCAATGACACAGCGGTAAACATACACACTTTCACACAACTGAAAGCACATCTATACTTACCCTTTAAAAGTTGAATACAATGCCGCCATGTTGTTTTATTATTTATTATTTTTAAAATAAGTAAAAGAAAAGGTTGTTGGTTAAATATGTGCAATATTCAATTTTTTGTCAGCTGTTTGGAAGGGCGTGTCTGTGTTTGATTGACAGCAGCTGGCAGGGTAGCACAGAAATACGACAAGAAACTTGTGATTGAAGATTAAAGATGACATCAAAATCTAAATGGACCAAAGTGACAATTTGCATATCATGTCATGTAGCAGGATGCTGTTTGTTTGATTCTCTGCCCTTTCTGCTTTATGCAAAGATTTGATTGTCTGTATGGAAACAACACGGACAACTGACAGTCGAACGAATACAAAATGGATTAATGAATAGAGCCATCATAAAACCAAATCTTTCTCAAAGTAGAACACAGGACATGTGATGTACAGAGCAGTTATGCTACTGTAGCAAATTAAAAACCTGTAATTTAATTTTGGCTTAAAAAGCACATCCAGTTATTGTAATATGCAATCAGTCCCGCAATCATAACTTTACAGTCAAATGGATTAAAGCTGCAAATGAACCTAGGAGAAAGCCCATGACATGATGTGAATGTGGGCGTACAAGACGAAGTGCAAACCTTAATGGCAGAACAATTTGAAGCCATTTGCAATAATAGTTGTAATTAAAAAATGAGGAAAACAACTTTAAACGATATTTCACAAAACTAGTAATTGATAGAGGAGAAACTTTATAAACAGCGACATACCAAACTGAGACAAATGGATATGAAATTGATTTGCATCTGTAAATGATTGTCTCTTATAAATAATTTCTTCCATTATGGATTTCAATTATTTTTCTTATCAGTTAAATGGTGGATGGAGAAATGCTTTCGGGCTGCATTGCATTTCATTTCTGCTGGGAACTGGATCATTTTAGAGATCCCACTGAGTTTACAGCGAGCGAGTATAGTGTCGGGGAAAGTTAAGGGTCAGGTCTGTGCAGCCTCTTAACAGGATGAGGTTGCCATGGTGACCTTAAAAATTGGCTTTTTGGAAGCTTACAGCTCGTTTAGACAGAGCCTGACTGTATTCATAAACACAGATCCTACAACAACAGGTGATTATTGTGTGTGTGTGTGTGTGTGTGTGTGTGTGTGTGTGTGTGTGTGTGTGT
>CALSBZ010046817.1:1039019-1062459 GCA_943591055.1 Gobionotothen gibberifrons | reverse complement strand
GTGTGTGTGTGTGTGTGTGTGTGTTGCATGTTTGCCCCTGTATCTGATTATACTAGCAAATAAATGTATATCTCCTCCTTTCCCTCAGACAATAATAACAACTTTTAATATGAGCAGAGTACATTTGGGCAGGATCTTTGCTGCACATTAAAATAAATGACTCATTATACAGTAGCAGTGTCAGGGTAAGACTCACAGAGAGAGCCCTCCTAGTTCTCTACTTGTTCCCATCTCCCGTTGCTTCCTCCTTCCATTCAAAAACCTCCTCATTATAACACTCGTTATTTTTTTTGTTCTGAAATCACAAGCCTCCAGCTCCTTTCCTTTTTTGCTCTCCCCTTTCTTTCATCCATTTGTCCTTGGATGGTTCAGTTCATTTCACACCTACAGTGACTACAGCCTACATCCTCACCTGTCACTACAATTGCTCCCATCTGTCTTTTCTCACTCGTTCTGCCCTGCATCCATTTCTGCGACCTCGTCACACACTGAGCTCCCGTCTGTCTACACACTTTTTTTGTGTCGTTTACACACACGCATAAAACGAACATAAAAGCAGGTTTATTCTACAGCTGCCTCCCTCTCTTCTTCTTCTCTGTGTGTGTTTGTCTCTGTCAGAGCTGTTTGTACTGTAGCAGGATTATTTCATTGTTTACAGGTTTAGTGCTGTCTGCTATCCTTCTGCTGTTTACAGTTCATGCGCTCCGAAAGAAGAACAGGATTATTAGAAACTGCTGTGTGTGGTGCATTCCTGTGCTTCCTACGGGTAACCTATTTAAAACCCCAGAATATTCATAATGTCACTCCCACATTTCTGTTACGTAGCTTCATTTTTTCCACTCTGTTGTCCACAATATATCATTATATTCTGCATCTGCATGTTAATGCTCTTCATTAAAGCAATATCCCATTCATACTGTAGGAAATACTAAAATCCATAATTTAATATGTTCATGGCAGCGCCGTTAAGTCAAATCAAAAGTCTTGATTGAGATTGAGTCTGACATAGTAACCATGGAAACATTTAATCAAGTCTTAAACAATAAATTCCTGCACATCACGTCACACATTTGAACCTTCCTGATCTACTGTAAACACAGTGTAAAATCACTCAATACATTTAAAGTGCTGCATTCAGATTCTATAAGTATTCTTTTGCAATTAAGTAGCAAAAGTAAAAAACCAACAAACTCGGAGCCCAAACTATAACCCTTTTTCTGGAAAGCCAAAAAGATTAGAAAGCACTGGTTCGATCTTAAGTAAGGCCTTTTATTTGATAAGCGTATGTCTTTTTTTTTAAATGTAAAATCTAAATTTGAAAGCTAACTAGTAACAAAATATGTCTAATTAATTAATTCAGTGGACTTGAAAATAAATGGGAATGTACTTAGTTACTTTCCAGGTCTGAGCATCCCTCCTCTCTGTCACATCCATCCTCGTCTCTGGCAGTTAGCCTCTGGAAACACACTAATGCTGATTTAGGGTCAGGTGAGTACAGAGGAGCTCAGCGTCTGAATTGTGTCATCCTTCCTCCCCTGTCTCCCCCTCCTTCATCCCCATCCAGTAGTCTGACTCACAGCTAGCCCTTTGCAGGCCTGCCTTCAGAGCCCAGCCCTCAAGTCACCTGCACTAATCCTCAGGATAAATAAAACATGCGCAGAGCAGTGCAGTCCACCCGGTCTATTTTCAGACCTGCTGTGCTTTTTCCCCCTTATCTATCTGCTTCCTCCCTAGTCCGAAATGTCTCCATAAAAAAGTGTTTCCTCCTCTCAGGCTCGGGCAAGTAGAGCGTGCTTGAGCAGCATTAGTAATCCGTCTAGAAACCAGCTGGAGTCATGGAGACGCTGTGTGGTTATCCACCCTTTGAAAACACGGGATAAGATATCTCAGGGGTTTAAGATGAGCACTTTTGTAAGGGCTTATTCAAATGGGAGGTACATTTAAAGGATGTTTGGGCTATTAAGTATGCTAAAACAACTGGTGTTGATTATGTAGTTTAGTGAATGCAGATCAATCTGGCATCCCTCTCCCTGAAAGCTCATTTTGCCTTTTAGGACAAAGCTGCACACCTCCTGTGTTTTAGTTTTCTTCTTTTACATGCACTAAGTGGTACTCTAAGTCCCCTTACTAGTCCTTCAAATTACCAGTTACTCTAAGAGGCTAGCATTTCCTAATGACATAAAACAAAACTGTTTTTGGTAATACAGGGACACAGATACCTCATTCACACCAACAGTGTTTCAGGGCCGGTTCGGAGCTGGAGCTTGAAAAGCACCGGGTTTTCCCGTTCACACCGCAGCGGAGCAGCCTCTTAGCTCCGGAATC
This sequence comes from Gobionotothen gibberifrons, assembly GCA_943591055.1. Lineage (NCBI taxonomy): Eukaryota > Metazoa > Chordata > Actinopteri > Perciformes > Nototheniidae > Gobionotothen > Gobionotothen gibberifrons. Next base: position 1,060,134 of record CALSBZ010046817.1, on the reverse strand, counting down.
CGGTTCGTTTCAAGCACCACAAAAATTGTCCGGCTAGAGCAAAAGCACTGCATACGTCACGCTTACGTCGAGGCGGGGGCAGGGGCGGGATCAACTCCTGAACAACAACAAAAAGCCGGCGTTTTATCCAGTTTGTACACAACGATGGAGAAACTTAACAAGCAGCAGTGGTCCACTGAAGGGACCAGCTACTGGGAATCTGGTCTTCTGAAGAGGTACAGAGGAAGCTAGAGCACAATCGGCCATTGTTGTTGTTGTCGGTTTTCCAAACTCACATTGGTTTCGCATACAGCCTCTCTGTAAAGTATGTGTATTCAGCAGTATTCACTTTCTCCACTAAATGGCTCGCTGCAGCTCCCCCCCCCTCCCTGTGAGCCCAGTGTGCTCCGATTGGTCGGGACGTTGTGAATCGCGCTGAGCTCCGTGGAGGTGTGATTTCCTTGTTTAGCGATACACAGCGATACACAGCGAAACAAAGCCAAACTCAACCTGAACACACACAAAGTCACAGCCGAAATAAAAACAATACGTGTGGCTTGATATTGAGTAAGAAAAAGGTTTATAGGTTGATAAACGCTGTGAGAACGGGTCTGCAGAGAGAATTTCGCCGCGATCCCAACTGTCTGTTATCAGCCTGCAGCCAGGGAGGAGAAATCAGCAGAGCTGCCTGCACTGAGTGTGTGTGTGAGGAAGTCCGTGGATTGGTCAATTTGGACCAATCAGCGGGGGCTTAACGTAACGGCTCCGCGGACGTAACGTAACGGCTGATGACGTTTCACCAACGAGGCGTTTTGGGGAGGTATTTTCTGTGTTAGAGTTTTACTCGCTACAGGGTGTACTTTAAGGGTTTTGACTCTGCACACCGTTTACATGCAGAAAAACCTTCATAACACACAAGGGGACGGGTAATAACCGGAAAAGCATGACATGTGTCCTTTAACAGCAAAAAGACAGTCAGTTAGTGAAATTCCATCCACTTGTTTGCCTGTACAATTTAAGTCTAGATATATTGAATAAAGAAGATAATACATCTGATTTTACACATGGCTGAGGTGGAAAGATTGGTGTATAATTAGGTTCTATGGAAACAAGCTCGGACAATAAATTGAGACGCAAGCATATGACTTAATCGTCTATCATCAGATATAAAGATGGATGAATCAAAAAACATCTGCGAGGGTCAATGACTGCAACCTTCCTCAATTTAAAGTGGACCTATCATGCTATATTTGAATAATATATTGTAGGGCCATACCTATATAAAACATGTCTGCGAAGTTTTTTTTTCAAAATACCAAACAGATCATGCATTTTAGCCATGCCTCATTTCGCTCTATTTGCTCTATTCCAGCCCTGTTTTTGCAAGGGCTGAATCTGTGTGAAGTCTTCTTCGCTGCTTTTGTGGCAGACTACAGCGCCACCTAGGCCTGGAATATGTACTACAGCGTCTCCAGCGCTTTCGAACGACAATGGCCGTGGCTGTCTCCTCCTGATAGGTGGAGAGTTGCCCATACAGGCGGAGCTCCTCGTTTCTGACGTCAGAGATATTTCAAATCTGGATCAGTCTGTATCAGATCCGTTGCAGCCCCGTTTTTAGAGATTTGGGTATGGAGAAAAAGAGAGAGGGTTGTGTTTTCTGACACTTGGTGAGTTCCCTGACACACCGGGGACACATATTCATGTATAAAAGACGTACAAAAGTGCATTTTGCATGATAGGTCCCCTTTAATATGCAAATCAAACAGAAAATGCTTTGGTAATCCACGATTGAAAGTATCCGGCTCTCTTTTGTATCTCTTTTGACAACGTACTCTTGTTACATCCTCTTCTTCATGTCTTCTTCTTCAGCAATTGTTTATTTTGCAACCCAAACACCAAACACCAAACTCCTAATATTGGCTATAACGATGGTGAAAGACAATGCGAATAAATCCACATTTAGGTTCATTTTTGGGCAAACCTATTTTAAAATGTAAGCTGCCTTTAGAAGGAAATTGAAGACAGAGTTTGAGGTTTCACATAATAACTGAAGTGACACGAGGGAAACAGGCGGATAGTTATTTGACATGCCTTTAAAAGGTGTATGGATGATTGGTTTCATCAGCAGGGACGTAGTGGAGGTGAACGTTTATTAAAGTTCCTGTTTTGAAATACGCTCGATAAAGTTGCACCTGTGCTCTCCTGCTGCTTTTGGCAGTTTTACTGCTGACTGTCAGCTTTTCGTGAATAGGATTACGCTCCGTTATGAGCGCTGAGTATTCACCTGCTGATGTGGGTAATGTGGTTACTCTGCCCCTAAATCAGTCTTTGGAGGTGGTCAGCACTTAATACCCCCGTTCAGCACGGTGGGGTGAATATTCATTTAATCCTCTCTAAGTGTGTTCATTCTATCACAGTGGGAATACCTTTAAGAGGCTTGTTAAGTGATTTCCTGTGCACTTGGAATCTCCACATATACCCCCTCTTCATCAAGATTTCTTGTTTTTCAAAGCTCAGGGCAAGTTGAGGAGGGAAAGGGGGATGTCATGGGAGCATATAGAACAAAGCAAAGGGCATAAGAGTGAGGGAGGGAGATAGATAGAGAGGAGAGAGCATGACATGAAAACATAATGAGGATTGTCATGCCCATGGGAGCTGATGTGAGGGATGTGCTGCACAGCGTTTGAGGCAAAGGAAGAATGCAGAAAAAAGGAAGGAGGGAGAGTGATGAAATGATGATAAACGCAGCGACCGAGAGGTGACATAACTTTGCTGGCTCAGCGCGTGATGATGCGACAGGTTCTGGATGTGGAGCGCAGCTGTGCTGACCCACACGCCGCCGGGCAGTGTGGGTGGCGCCTGAGCTTCACATCTGTCACTTCAGGCCACAAAACCCAGAGGAAATGCAAGCCTGAGTTTATTCCTGCCAATGGAATTAAACGCTGTTTCTCCCCCTCAGGAGTCTGGTTCTTTTCCAGTTTCTAACACGGTCAGAGATGTCAGAGGAAACTGAGCATTGTCACCCTCTGGGTAGCTTTCAGAGACTTCAGGTTGGGCGTAAAGACCATCAAGTTTAACTGGAAACCAGACATGACAATACACTACACTAGCCGTGCACTCAAGCAGCTCCAATGACAACATCACTGTGCAGAAATTGAACTGCATTTGGGATTTTAATGAAGCAAAGTGGGGTTTCTTTATGCTTTCGTTCCATCCCTATTGGTCAATATATTTAACTATAGCTCCAAAGCAAACCATTTGAATAATTTCATTTCATTACAGTTTGAAAAATGACTCACTAAAACTATAGGAACATATTGCATTAGTCACCTCTGAGCAGAGAGGCAATTCTTTGGGAAATGGTTCTTAGTAATGTAATTATGGATTGAATCTAAAAGAAGCAGCATTATTTTATGGATTATAAATCTATTTCTTAAAGAGAAGACTTTGTACATTTACAGCAGCACAGCTTGCAAATAATAAAAAGTATACATGCAGTGATTCGCAATGTCTTGTCTCTTCTCCCAGGTACAGCAGGTCTCCCATTTTGTCAACAACATCTACAATTGCTTGTTGCCTTCTTGAGACATGACAGCAGCGATCGGGGCACAGAAATGATAACAAGTGTCCTGAGAGCAGTGTGCTGGGAGCGCGCAGACACACATGATCTATTCCCGGGGTGAAGCTGTCAAAGCCTGAGTTTGACAAACAAAAAAGGGGCAAGCATCAGACCGAGGGAAGCGCTCGTCGTGTTCTACTTTAGTGCAGTTCACTGCTGAGTGAGTTTTTAAAGAAGCACAGTGAGCCGTCTACTTCGGAAATACCTCCGAGTCCAATTAGCAGCGATGATTCTCTGCAACAGTTGAGGAGCAGAAGGGGAGCGCCGGGTGATTTCTATAACTTCGTAATGACTGCCGGAGCCATTTAACCGTTTCTCAAAGTGCCTCTCTGAGTGAAAGAACACAATAACTGTTCACATTAGTCTTTTTACTGTCTTATGAAATTAAATCAATCAAAAGAGTATTACCATGGGAAACATTTAAAAAGGATATGTCAACAAGTAGAGCAAAACAACTAGCTTGCCTTTCTTGCTTTGAAGCTGTAAGGGGTCTTTAACATTTTAGGGATTTTATTTTCTGAGTAAAATGAAACAACACGCTCATGTGTCACTGACACATGAGCGTGTTGTTTCATTTTACTCAGAAAATAAAATCCCTAAAATGTTAAAGACCCCTGATGAAAAAAACGATATACTGACACAGTGTCAGTATATCGTTTTTTTCATCCAACTCTCCGACAGAAATATGTATATATAGCGGGGAAACCAGAGCTCCTGGTGTGAACCCCACATTAGCAGGTTACAGGAAGCGGTTGCAGGTCTTGGTTTAACCCTAAACCTGCTCCCTGTGAGCCTGCAGCGCTGACAGCTTTTACAGGCCATCGCTCAGCTCCTTGTGCAGGTGTTGCTTCTCCACAGTCTTCATCCTCTCCTTGACAGACATGCTTTTTTCAGACTGGGAACTGCAGCTTCATGGACCACAACAATCCCAAAAGTGGTGTTCATTGTGAAGATTATCTAGGTAAACAAGAGTGCAAGTATCCCTAATGTTTGCTTGCCACAAAACCTATTTCTGCAATGATCTGACACTAAAAATCACTTCAGTGTTACCATTAGGCTAAAAGGTGCACCTCGCTGTTTACAGTATAGCAGAGAGTTGTTGACCAAAGCCGTGTCAACAGAAGTGGAAAATGGTACAATGGGATACAATGATTTTACTCATAGAAGGAAGAATTGGTTTACACATTTCTACTTATTTTTTCAGGATTTGAGAGTGACTTGTCTTCCATGTTGCTCCTCGTGCCACGGTCAACTTCGGGTCGCAAGAGACCAGGAAAGCTCTTAGCCAGACAGGCCAGTGACCATCGTGTGAAGTCTCTCAAGGTGAGGTTACACTTCAATGAAATAAAATGAAAAATGTTCTATTGAGTCCACATACCTTATCCTAATAACGTTTTTAAAGTTCATAGTCACATCATGGTAAGATAAGGTATGTCTGTAATGTAAAAGCATCGTCTCAAACCCAAACCCTTTTTTTGGGCCACTGTCGATCACACTGGTATATTATTAAATAATACCTCAGAAGATAAAAAAATGAACTGGCACATTAGCACTTCTGTGACAGGAGATAACAATGCGCCGTCAACTTTCTGTTGTTATCATGTTGAAAAGTCTCCCCTGAAGGCATCTTACAGGTGCACAATCACTGTTTTGTTTCTTCCAAATGATATGGTATTAAACTATTGTGATCATGCTGAATCTGTATTCCTACCACAAGCGACTAGAAACAGTTACTTTACTTATCAACTTCTTCTTTTCCCCTTTTGATCTTTTCACAAAGAACAGTCAGTTGGGACATACCTCTTTCCTTATTCATCAAGCACTTTGCAATGAAACAATGAAAAGATTAACAATGCAATGCATCAAAGACGGTCTTCAAAGGAAGTGCATTTTCCAGTTATCGGCAGCTGTGTGGTGATGTAGATAACAAAGGGAAGTTGAGAGGCCTTAAAACTCTCCAGGGGGAACACCTCTCTGCTGCCACTGTGCCCCGGCCAGAGGCAATTTCCTGAACGCCGCTCTGCTCTTCAAAGAGAAGAGAAATTGCTCCATCACTGTAGAGAGCTTAGGGGGAGGAGTGAGAGGGGGGGGGGGGGGGGGGAGCGTCTCACAAACAGTTTTGGACTTGAGCTACATAAATTAACGATCACATAAATTATCCATCCCCTCAAAGTACACACAAACGCTGAAAGGTCAATAAGATGCTTGAGTGGGTGTAAGGACACACACACTCAAACACACACACACAATACACAACTATTTACATGCTTAATATGTGTGAATTTCATACTCCACTGCTGAAATGAATTATTGAAGCAGCACTAACCGGATGTTGGGGAGCATGTGCTCAGAACCAGAAGGCAGTTGCAATCCTATCAGGGAAAAGTCATGATGTAATGTTTGGGCTTAGGAGAAGACCATGACCAAGAGCTACTGCATCATTAAAGGAACAGTTCCGATTTTTTAAAGTGGGGTTGTAGGAGGTACACACCCATAGTCAGTGGGGAACTGAGGCTGTTAAACCCATCTACTCGCTCTTCAAAGACACACAACTCTAAAGCTGTCACAATGTACCAAAATGGTGTTTGATAAATCCTTTTTAAATAAACATATTACTATTCAAATATCAATTTTTGGGGATTATGTCCAAACAGTAAGATCCAAACCAATACAGTGAGAGATATGTTTTGTTGCATATAGGATGCTCCTTCCAGATGTCAGTATAACAGACATAGTTGAAGGACTCAGCTGTTGTGTTGGAAGCCTTCAGGGCACAACCAGCTTGTATGTCAGCTATTTCAGGAAGAGAGTCACCTTTGATCCCTTTTGTAGGTTTTACAATTCTCTGCAGGGACCTGTGATTGAGACGTTTCAGCACAGGCTGTTTGTGAAGATGCTCTTGAGGATGCCTCTGTAATTGTAAGTGTTCAGTTCAGTACTAAACCGAGACTTCAGGCGAATAACTGGAATAACCACAATGTGATACATGTCACCATTAGCCTTTTTGATCATTTTGAAAAGAGAGGGAAGGGGTAGATCTCGAACAGATCTTTTGCTTCTATATTCTCTTATTGTACCACCGAACACCCCCAACCTTCAAGACGAACATGGCTCAGGGGGTTAACTCCTGGGCTCAGTTAATGGGCAACATAAAAGTACTGTGGCGTAGTCCCCAAATGGAGGACTAGGGTTTAAAACTGGCCTGGGACCATTTGATGCATGTCGTCTTTTCTGTTTCCCCCTTGAAACACTCTCACTTCAATAAAAAGCACTGGCTGCCCAAAACATCTTAAAATAAAAATAAAATAATTGCACCCGTTGGCATGTCTGCAGTATATAGTACGTTCGTTTTTTTAAATATGAGCAACAGCTAAATAACATGGAATGTAATGTGATAAACTAATAGCAGGACGGGCCCTAAAGAAAAAGACACAAATACAAATTCAGAACATGTAGCTAATAATATTTCAGAGCCATGTTTGGGGTTATTGATTCACAACCAAAACAACCTTTCTGCCCTTTCACTTTGTCTACTATAAGATAATGGAGAGGAAGAGTGGGCAGGTTAACAAGTAGCATGCATCTTTGGGATTTTGCAAAAAATGTTGCATCATCTTCATAACTAACTTTAATCTTTCAACACGCTTTAAATGAGGAAGCAGTCCACTGTGAATCACAGCTGAGCTGACAACTGCTAAACGCTGCTGATTCTTCAGTGACACCTCACTTTGAGGTTCCTACTGTACACCTCACATGTACTAAGCAGCTCAACTTTGCAGGGCTTTTTGAGGCAGAACTGTGACTCATCAAGAGCCAAACTGAAGTTGGACTTATATAAAGATAACACTAGTTTAAAACTGTGCCTATACATGTGTTAAACCTGCAATCGGATCAGTAAGAAAGTCCTTAATTCAATACATTTTAGAGAAGAGGTGTTGGAAATAAACCAAAAGGCATCAGTTCGCCTTTGCAACCAGATACATCTTATAATTAAGTGTATCCAGACAAACAAAACGACTTCAAACTGCATTCAGAGACATACATAAGGCTTCCAGTAGTGTTTCCTTCACTGTGTTAGTGAGAACAATTGTAAAATTGCCCATGAGCAGAAAATATCACTTCAAAGCTACTTCACTGCAGCTGCTTCAGTAAGTGGCAGCGGGTAGAGCTCCTCTTCGGTGTCATTGTGTATGAATGAATGTTTTCGCCAGACACAAATAAATCTCTACGGCCAGCCTTCAAGTCTACTCTGCTGGTTGAATGAAGGTAACAACCATTTGGTGCTATAATATATGGGAGGATCAAAAACCAAAGAAGTCTACCGCCGATAAACGTGAATCTTCTTGGGGGAAAGATAAACTAGCATTTAACGTAATCCAATCTCAATATTCAGTGAGCCTGCTGTGAGGAATGATCGATGAACAGCTCCAAATGAAAAACCACGTCTGATGCCAGTGTCCGTTGGCAACAGAGTCGGGGGGGGGGGGCGCCGGCAGCAGCAGGCTTTTATGGCCAGACTTTACAGCCTCTTTCTGCCGCAGGGAAAACTTATGAGCATCAGTCACTCACACATATATAATGTCAGTGTTTCTTTGATCAGCTCCACTGCATGAATCCACATCTCTTCTCCTCATGGGTTTAATCTCAAGGGCATTGCTGTGCGGTGCTAACCCTTACCTTGTTTTGCAAAAAGAAAATGATAAGTAAAAGATGAATAGGTAGATTTAAACGTTGACTCAGAGCAGTGGGGATTTAAATAAGTAATGAAAAAGCTCCAAATGTTTTTGATCATACATTTGAACAAGGACTTGTCGGCACAGATTCAAAACATATTATTGTGCGCATACTGATATGAACACACACCAACGTAAATATGATAAAACAAGAAAAAGGAAGACTAAATCCTGCATGTTTGCTTTTGTATTATACATGGTCTGGGAATAAGAGACATACATGTTCACAAAGACAACATGTACGGTGACAGATTAACAACAGAGAGGGCTTCGATTCAACCCAGCAGCATCTGGACAGAAACACACCGCTGGACTCCGAGGTCGAAAAACAACATGTCAGGTTTGCTATTTATTTAACCCTCTATAAATAGATAATCCTATATGTTATACATTGTGTGTGTTGCTGCACTCTACTATCCAAACTAAACAAAATGAATATTCGAACAAGGCTGGTGATCATTCATATCTTTCTTTCCCATGAAAAGACTAACGATGTGTTAGTCCAGCTCACGATACTTTTGCACGTATCGGTCTGTAGCGCTCGACTCCAAGCTTGTTTGTTCCTACTGAGGACATACATCTACAAAATCAGGTCACAACATTTTCGTAAGTGAAATAGGATTTAAATTGTGTATTTGTTGGGGACTATTATCTCCAACAAAATGAACTGCAAAAGTGCAATATTTCCAATAGCATTTGAATTTCCAACACTTTTATACAAAGGATATTTTTATGTTAAACTGCAATGTGAATTTTGAGCGCTGCCCTAAAATACTAAAAAGAAGATTTTTCCTTTCTGAAAAATGTGCACAATTGCTCCACTATAATAATAAATAATAATAACTCGGATTTCTATAGCGCCTTTCATGATACCCAAGGTCGCTTTACAAGGATTACTATCATTAAAGTTTGGATTTCTCAAACAAAAGTCTGCAGTATTAACTTTGACTTTAACAAGCTTTATCAGGCTTTGGCTACACAGACAATAATTGTTAGCATTATGAACTCATTTGTGGTTTTGGCTTTTAACAGTATTTGTAGATAACCACCAGACTTATGCCTTTGAATGTAATTATATTTGGATAAAAATCCTTTCGGGATAAAACTCACCACTTTGAAGTCTTCCGCCCTGCACTCGGTGCCATGAAAGCGGCAGGTGAGCATCATGTCTTTGATATCGTGGCCGGTGCGGTCGTAGAATTCACGCATGTTGAAGGGTCGCGGCTTAAAATGAAGGAAATCGGCTTTGGCCTTCAGGCTCTCCAGGACACTCTCCTCCACGAGATGTATGTCCCTGATCTCATACCTGGAAAAATAGATAGACAGACAGAGAGGTCAAAGAAGTATTTCACACATTTCAAGTGCACATTTTATGCCCCGTAGGTTGGTATGGAAGGAGGAATTTCCTTGAACGGGACGTCTTGACTATGAATAATCACGACCCGGTGATAAAGTAGACTTAATATAAAGTCCATTTCAGCCATGAATTTATTTTCTGCACACTTCCAGAAGGTTTATGAGTCTTTATCTGTGAACTTTTGTTCCTCTCAACCAAAGCTAAACATAATAGAATCCAGAATGAATCACAGGAGACAGAAAACAGACAGTTCAATTCTATAAGTGGGTTTTCTCTGGCCTTTTCTGGCTCTGAACTGATGGCACTACCAGAGTGTAACACTTTATTGTACAGTACATACAAATGTTAAGACAAGAGCTGTAAGGGCCCATAAAGCTAGTCGTCCATTCACTGTCGATGCAGCAGCAGCAGCAGCAGCTTTAGGCTACACTTCAACTCCAGCCTTAAAAGAAAGTCTGCGTACACACTATTCAAAATATATGGCAAGAAGAAAGATCATCTTCTGTCTTTTTTGGTTAGGGGGATCGTGTTACTTTTGACTTTAAGAAAATTCACTCACAATTATCTCTTCTCATTTCTTTTTGTCACTCCTTTCAAAACAAGTTACAAACATTAAAGGAGGGGTAGGTAAGTTTGAGAAACCGGCTCGAGATACACTTTTTGTTATATTCCATGGAATGCTCTTAATATCCTGATAGCAATGAATATTCTAAGTGCTTTGAAAAGAAATCCATAAAAAAAATTCATCTGTGGAAGCCGTAATACTGTAAAAACTACGACCAATTATTTTAGCCAGGCCGGCTAAAATAACTGGTTGGCCGACCTGTCTGTCAGCCTTCAATCTCGTGCACACACACACACACACACACACTCGTGCAGTCATTGCGCGCCGTTATTGGGCGTGTTTCCCGTGAGCTCCTCGGTCAGTCCTCCTGCAGCGGCTCAGTCCTCCTGCAGCGGGGCTGAGCTCACTCCGCTGCAGGAGGACACGTTCACCATGGCAGAGTTTGCTTGAACATCGTCTACCGGTCGCAAAAGAAAAACTGTAATGGAGCAAATTATGAAGAAAAAGAAAGTGGAAACTAGGAGAAGTCAAACCAGTCAATATCGGAGTTGCTTTTCAACTATGGCGACTATTTACGGAGCACACCGAGCTGATATGTAACGTTACCGGCGCAGCCTGCTCTCGCCAGCCAGACGTAACATTTGTAATACATTTTCACAAAACAAACATGCTAGCTTCAAAAATATAAGCACTGACAATAACTGTGTTATACATTTGTTTTACATTCATTTTCATGATCTTGTGCGCGTTCATGTGTGTTGGAGGAGGTGCTCTGTAGGAAGTCTCAAGGAAGGGGCGGATTCTTTTCGGTTGTGTACTTTGGAATTTTTGTGCAGCCGAGGCGGTTTCTCAAACGTACCTACTGCTCCTTTAAAGTTTGATCAAAATGCCAAGAACTAAATAAGTACAAGCAGCTGTAGATGCTTTAAATGCTGTTTTGGGCTATCATTAGAGATAATGTGCATTGGTCCAAAGATGGCAGACAAATAGGCAACTACCTGATGGTTAGACAATGATGATGAACCCAGAGACTTTGGAAATCTCTCGGCTTATATTCTACCGCCACTAGCAGGTCAAAGTCTTTTAACTTATCCAGTGGTAAACCAATAATGGATTCCCACACACTTTAATGTTTCCCAGACAATGTTTTCTAATTAGTTTTGTGATGCTTTGACTTTATTGGATCGTTTGTCTTGAACTTTGGTTCAGACACTCGTGTCCCCCTCAGGATAAGTTGTAATCACTTTGGTGATCCCAGAATGTTTTCCTCTAGTGCAATATTGTCCAATACTTTGGTTCAGCCTCTGCTGCATTTTGTTTTCAGACCTGCAATAAACCCACTACTTTGTTTCACGCTCAACTTTGAAGAAATCCTCACTTATTTAGGTCAGGTGCCTTTTGACTAGCAGTTGAAGAGCAACAATGTCATTCATTTGGAATCATGTTTCTGATCGCCTGGTAAATAAAGTGTATTGACTTTCTTCGAGCTCTGATTTTTTGGGGATTTTCAATTCTACCAACACCTGAGAAAAACATATAACTCTTCAGCTGCTAAATGATCCAGTATGTTTACCAGCTCATCTCTAATGCATCCGTGGTTTGGTGAAGAACAGGTAGTGTCCAGTGAAGCAATGTCAGAAGGTTAATCTACTTTTAATGAACATGCATATATCGATTGTAATACTGAAAATGCTTTCTCCTGGTTAGTTAATTCTGTATTACAGTGAAGTGATTGTTTTGAATGTATTTGATTATTAAATAAATGAAAATGGACTGTCTCCTCGCTTCATCATATATTCATCCCTAATAATACGCTCCGAATGGTTTTCTGTAACAGCTAAGCCTCAAATATCATTACATTATTGATAGCATGGTATTCAGTTCCACTGCTGTGATATTTCATTATGTCCAGACGTAGCCTTTTCTTTTCTTTTCACTACATTAAGGATAAAAGGCATGTGAACATGTGAGCGGGGAGCCAGGCAACCCACATAACACCGAACATTATCAGTGGAAATGTTCTTTTCATTTAATGGAGCTCGCAAAAATCTGACCACGCTGCCTTGTATCAAAAGAGAGCGGACTAGCCATAAATGTGCCCAGCCTCCACGCTGCGATATCCCTCTGTGCTATTATTAAAAATGTCACAATTTTAATGGACTAACCAAAGAGCAAATTGGGGGAGGTATTTTTTCAGAACACTGCCTCGAATGAAAATGTCTCATATGAATCACTCTTGTAGGAAAATAGTCTTTTATTGATGTTGTGAAAAATACTATTACTGCAACCTGTGTGTTTGTGTGTTATACAGTAATAAGAATGAGATGAACTTGTAAACAATAGTGTGTTATATGAAATGATACTATTACATCTGTTGCAAAACATATAAGTAACCCTTTTCATTTTCATTTTCACAAGGGCAAAGGAACATTTAACACCAAATGAAATATTTTAAGCATTACATCAACACTGCTAGTCTCATTACAGTTTGGAAATTAGTCCATAGATTATTTGTGTGACATTAAGATGAAGCTCCCTTGTGCAGAGGCAGAGAAGGTTTTTTGTTTGATTGAAAGAGAACTTAATTGAGGAGAGGGGGCCTGCTCCCCTTTGTTTGTGTAATGGACAAACCTGCCAAGAAGGCACTTATGAGATACAATCCCTTAAGAAGGAGCCGACGGGATCGGCAAAGGCTGAAACTTCGGGATGTGTGCAGCTTAAATATCATGCCACAAGACATTTCCCAGACCACTGACTTTAAACATGGGGAGTGGGTGGAGAATAGTCTTAAATGGATTTCATGCCACAAGCACTTTCATTTCCGGCCGGGGGTATAACAGCTAAGTGTGCCGTTGCATTGCCTCTCTACCTTGCCAAGGGAGGCAGGATAATGAGCACTAAACCTATTTCAGCGTGTGAGAGTTGAGATGAGTACACGGAGACGGTTACTCAGCCCTATCTTTCTATATCCTATCTCTTTGGTCTCCAACTTTGAAAAGTCTTCCTTGGCAACCGCTGCCTGGAAATGTGAGTTTAGGAGATGTATTCATTAAAAAAAAACATCCAGATGGCAAGTGTTGATTATCAGTCACACCAGCACCACAGTAAACAATCTAATTGTAGTGTTCAGTCTGGGATCTTCATTAAAGATTTAGGATAGAAGTTGGCTCATAAAAGGGCCATCAGAGGCCTTCGTCACTGCGCTGTCCTTCATCTCTTTAACTGACAACCTGCCAGAGGTTCACATCATTTGAGAAGAGTTTTTGAGCTCTCAGATGACAGGCACTGGTCTAAATGCAACAAAGAACACCAGGTTCATGATTGGCTTCATTGTAGGAGCCTCTGTTGACATTAAGACATATATTATAACAACACAAGGAGAGCAACAAGTTAATCAAGCAGCTTTTAAGTCATGTTTAGTAATAGCCTCTTTCTCTATCTGTCAGTTCTTTCCCCTGTCTCCTCTGCCCCTATAGGACAGCCATCTGCATGATTTAAATCAACAGGGAGGTCAAATCATTGACAGCTCAGTGGATTCAACATGCATTAGGGGAGTTTCCTGCGACTCTGTTAAAGTTACAGAAAACAAAGAAAAGCCCAACTGACAAAGATACGCAGAGCACCTGCCATTTCAGTTAAGATCAAAGGAAGCATCTTTTTCCTCCTGAGCATACAGAACATGCAGCTCTGGCATCCAGAGCCCTCAGCTGCACCCGCGACGGCTGCCATTCTCCGATTATAATGCCTCAGTTAGTTCATGACAAGCCTGCTCTCCAAGCCCTGAATGACTCAGCAAGGTAAGAACCTATTGGAGCTTGTTGAATAAGTGAGACACAGCTGTCAGTGGATGAAGTATTCAGATCAGAGATAAAAGTAAAAATACAACATTAAAGTAAATGCCCTGTATTGAAAATATTACTCAAAAGCATATGGTTGGGATGTACTATGATCAAAATGCATACAATTGATGCAGTAATGTGTAAGGAGACTTTTTTGGTTAATCTAGTCTGCTTATTTAAACATTTACATTTGAGGTCAAGTTGAATCTGTAACAGAATTTACAACACATTTACAGAGTTTGTGTTGACTCTTAATATGCTGAATATCTAGTAAGAAGCTGTCAAGAAACAATAAAAAAAAGTATACATATTTCCCTATTATTAATTGGAAGTATAAAGTGGCATAACATGGAAATACTAAACAACATTACATGTAACTAAAGTTTGTACTACAGCACAGTATTTGATTAGATATTGATTGACTGATATTGGCAATATTACACTTTTTGATGTAGGCCCATCTATGAAGGGGGCAAGTTTAGAAGGACATGTTTGATATAACGAGAGAATGCATTTCAAGAAGGCTTTCCACATCAGTTATGGTATTCATTTTTGCAACATTTTAACAGTTTTGTGTTACCTCTGGTTGAGCAGGGCCAGCAGCTCCCCCGCGTGGTACAGGTCATTTTGCGTCACGCGGCTGAAGCGGAACGCGTTCAGGTTGCAGAAGGTGACCGCGGGGAACGTCATGATCGGGGTCGTGATTTCATCCAGTTTGGTGACGTGCGGGTACTCTAGGTAAAAGTGGATCCGGTCCACGCACACAAACAGAAAGAAGGTCAGAGACCCCAAGAAACACACGACCCACAGGCAGCGTTTGATGCAGAACCGCTCGTATGTGAAAATGTGAGAGATTCCGTGCAGGGTCGAGCTGTTCGCAAACACTTCTATGGGTGGAGGTTGATTTGTGTCCATTTCTTCGGTTTCTACTTTGAGATCCATTATCACTGAGCAACAAGCTCGATCTGAACGCTAGGGTCAGAAAACCGCAACACACTCGCTGTCAGGAGAAACAGAGCCGATATTCATTCACCTGTAGCATAAACTGTCATTATCCATCCGAACAGGTGTGAACGTGTAGACACACACTCTTGGACTTGGCGCAGTTTGGTCGCCATGCCTCATTCAGACAGATGGGGAAACATTGTGAGCAGCCGCCGCTGTTTATAAAGTCAGACGATCAGGAACTGTGAGCAGGAGTGATGCATTCACAGAAGCAGGCATGCAAAAGCTTGTACAACCCAAATGTCGAAGGTCCATCACCAATGCACTACACTCTGATGTTTTGCAGGTTTCTCACTGGGTTACAGTAAAGCACATAAAAAGGAATGACAAAGTGTTTCATCAGCCTGCGAATACGCTGCTCGAGTCGAGTGAAGCACGCAACATCACTGCTGCACGCCAACAAGAAGAAACCCGGAGACCGAGAAGAGAAAGAAATCCTTTGGACACTTCAGCTCATTTATTAAGAGTTCCTCTGTAGCTTCGCAAGTCCTTTTTTAATCCGTAGGTTTTCAGGTCAAGACAGGAGATGTTCTCTACTCATGAATGAGAAAACGTCTGTGGGATCAGACGGTTGGTTATTCTGGTCGGTGGAGAGGAGTCGTGAGCTTTTTCTCTGCTCGCGTTTGATTCTGCCTGGCAGCATCGGCAGTGGACAGGAGGAGAGGAGGGGAGAGGAGGGGAGAGGAGGGTGGAGGAGGGTGGACTGACGCCCTGCTGTGAGTGACACTGTAGTTTCACAGGTTCACTACACAAACCGCAGCCCGAGTGAAAACACGGAGAGAAAGACAGAGACAGAATCAGAGAGTGTGTGCCATGTGGTGGACAGTGCTATCATTTCTGTCGTGTTGATGTATTGGAAAGCACCATACAAAATGTCTTGGTGAAAGGGAAAACACTGGATTGACCAATACAAAGAAAGAAATTGCCACATTACAGCAAGAAGAAGGAAATAAAACACCACTAGGGGAAAAAAAACTCATCTGGATCTTATCAGACAATACCAAGAGAAAGACAATTGAGCAATACATCAAAGGGCTAAAACAGACATTTAGAATTGAATTTCCATAAAGCTGGGGTCTCATGGGGGATGGATTTGAGAATGAAAGGTCAAAACTCATTAGCAGAGGGCAAGATATCCTGATTTGAGTCCTCCCATGAGGCACGCTCCAAAAACAATGGATCCAAAATGTCACTAATGCAGCATAACATCTTTCAAATGGGCATTTAGTCACGACCGGGCAAGCTCCACTAGCGTCTTTAACTCAACGCAATCTCTCATTTAGCAATTCTTTCACCCTTGTTAATCAGAAAATTAAGCTTGCACCTGAATTCTTTTTTCTGGTTGCAAAAAAACATTCTACCCGCTGCTTCAAAGGGCTGAGTAGTGATCCTGTCGACGAGTAAAACTGACTTTGAGTGCAAAAATGAGTGGAGTATTTACCCCTTTAGCCAAATACACGCAGAGTCACTGCTGAGACCGGTGGACTGCAGACAAATCTGGCAACCCGGAGTAAACAGACTGTGTCAACATGTGCCAACAATAAGACAGAGAGCAGCACTTCCTGCAGACAAAATAATACTCAAGAATTCAACAGACTGTCAGACCAAAACATTTATTTTGGAAAAAATTGCCATCGTTTTAAATATTTCAGAGAATGTCAAAGCCCGAGTGAGTACGACAAATGAACCTGAGCGCCTTCAGAGTCTGCCTCCTCAATTTTATATTATCCGTTTTCTTAATGGTTCTTATCATTAGCATTGCATTATTAAACCATATATCTTCTTTTAAAGTTTCATTACAACTAATATGAATATCTTCCTGATTCATGGTTTAATTTTTTGGTCTATAAAACCTAGGAAATGTGGTCCATGAAATGTCTATAAAGTTAATAGAGGGAGAGCCCAGAGCCAAAGTTTTGGTTTTGTGCAACCAACAGTCAAACACTCAAAGATAACCCGTCAACTATTAAAAACACAAGACACTATTTACATTCGAGAAGTTGAGGCGGACATTTTTGTTGTTTGAAAAATTGACAGGTAATTGGTTGTTTTTTCTTTACTCATATAAATAGTAAGGGGCAGGGTCACCTACCCTTGCAGACGTGTGACAGAGCTACTCTCCAAAACAAAGTCATCATCAGGCACAGCGAAGAAAAAGAACATGTGCCACTTTTAGATTGGTCCATGAATAAACAATGCCATTCAGTCCCCAGCTGGATACTGGCGAGAAGAATGGATCTGGCTGTGCAACAAGGCTGAATCAAGCTTTGTTAATAAAACAAAACTATTGACTTCATGTCATGAAAGATGCATCACTCATCTTTAATGCATCAGCATGAAATCAAACGTATTACCTGTGAAATAAATAATGTTACTACATGTTAGCCTACATAACTAAATCATTTACTCAAGTTATGTTTTTTTTCGTCTTTCTTAGGAAAACGTCTCACTACACTGCTGTCGAGTGACAGACTGATGTAATAATATTGCAGAGACAAAAAAACGATCTAAATAGATTGCAGAAGAGGCAGACACATAAATAAGTGGCTGGAGGAAATGTTCAGTGAAAGGATAAGGAATACATTTAATTTCAAACCCCGTCATAATCTATTAAAAAATGAGACATATTTTGCACATCAAGCCCCAGTCTATGAGAGAACATGACATACTCCCGGTCGTTTTGCATGTCGTCCTACATTTGGCATCTCCTTGAGAATTTTAAATACAGTTGTATGTGCAGAGTTTGGCCCGATTCAATGGGCTTTAAGAAGAAGACTAAATAAGGTTGCAAACTTCTGTCTGGTGCTGACGTGTCTCATTGGTCTGGGTTTGGATATTAGAAAAATAAATAAGTGACTGGTAAAAATGTTCAGTGACATACTTCATTTCAAACCCTGTCGTAATCTACTAAAAAAGGAGACATATTTTCAACATCCTCATGAATGTCACACCCCGAGTCTATAATATAACATACATACTCCCAATCATGTTGCATAAAGTGGTATGGGTGGGAGCAGTGTTTAGCTTGGATTCAATGAGACTTAAAAGAAGACTAGAATAAGGTTGCAATTTTTCAGTTTTGACAGGCTGTCTGCTGTCCTTGGTGCTGATGTGTTTCATTAGTCTGGGGTTGGATGTTCCTCTCCAGGCCTGCAGAGGGCGGAAGAGCGCCATGCTGCTACATTTTGATAAACAGAAAGAACCAAAACATGTGAGTACTGAAAGCAGCAGCGAAAAACATGGCGATGCCCCTTAAAGCAGCCCGTCTCTGTCGCCTGGCAGGACGGACTGTCACCTCTCTCTCAGCCTCACAAGCTGCCAGCCTGCCAGAGAAGAGATGCTACATCTCCACCTCGACGGGGAATAGTGAGTGACATTTTTGTAAAAGATAAGAAGAGAGCTTCTCCTATGCAGCACAGAGGTCAATGTCCTATCGGGTGCTGCTAATGACAGCTAATGAAAAATGTTTGTTATTGGTCTGAACGGTCTGAACCTAGTTTGGTTGGTTAAAACCTTCTCTTGTTGCCACGACAACAACATTCGTTAAATATGCGGTATCTATGGGAACGCAGTGCACGTTAACACATCCTCCAGGCATAACAAACAATACAACAAAAGTTGAGAAGAGTCGAAAAAACGTTCAGAAAGTTTCATAGGATGCACCTACTTCAGTCAGATACTTATACTGTGACCCTTGGTGGGCTTGTTGTTTTGAGTGCAAATGTTAGTAACAATGGCGTAGAAATGAGAAATGATGGGACGAAAACTATGTTTGGACAGAATAAGTACACAATGTGACATTATGTCACATTTCCCCAACAGTTTAACAAAGGGGACAATCAAAAAGAGCACGTATACCTGTTCTCTCAAGTAGCTTTCCATACAGCATAGTGCACCGCTTCTTGTGTAGCTGTGTTTGATACATTTTACAGTGTTTTCCTACTGCTTTCATGTTTAATTATCCTCTCTGTAAGATGCATGTCTGTTCTTGAACAGGCAGGTACCAACCTCACGGTAAACAAATACAACGTGCTCCCTGAGAAGCTAACAGTTAGTCATTTTGTTCTTGGAAAACTACTTTAAAATATTATTGTTTTTACCAGAAGTTTTGGTTATATATCTCGCCGCTGTGTTCAATCCCAAGTTTTTCTCCAAGGGCAGATATTAGTTAACCTTAATCCACTTGTTCATGGTGACCGCAGTTACTTAACTTGTACTGATACTGATACGAACTTCTACGAGCAAAAGATGACCAATCAAATGACAGAGGGGCAACAGGCAAATCACCTTAGCACATGCGCATTGTTGTCTTCGCACAGTCGTTGCGCTTGACATTTCTAAAGCCCAGCCAAACACCATGTTATATAATATAATAATGTAATATAACAGCAACAAGCAATGATATTTTAAATGCCGTGCATTAATCCAGAAATGTATTAATGTCCAAATTACTTAGTACCACTAAAACCACACTTCTTTTTAATGCCAGCAGGTGGTGCTTTACCTGACTTGGCCTCTAAGTAATATCTTTACACACCGGTGATGAGTGTTTGGTTTTCTTTTAGACTATTAGACTAGACTCTAATATGCTAACACCATTAGTTAGCTTGCCAAAATAGGTTGGTTTACATTATTTTATGATGGGACTGATCAGAATTTTTTTTAAATCATGTAAGCGCCCTTAAAAGCGAAATTTGTATAGCACATGCCTCATCATCTTAAACAAATGGGTACTAATTAAAGACCACAATTACTTCCATTATCAAATATCAAACAAAAAATGTTTTCTTCTTTTTTTTCTTTCTGTAGATCTACAGTTCAAGCTGAATGCGCGAACAGCTCACAGCAGTCTGGACCTCTTCAAGAAAGAAACTGGCATCATCTACCGCATGCTGGGCATCGACCCCAGCCGCCTGCCAGACAACCCAGAGCGTTTCCTAGACTGGTCCGTCGTGTTTGGTGATGAGAAGGTCAGCAGTGGACGACACTACTTTGAGGTGACGGTCAAAAAATCTCAAGAGTTTCGTGTGGGCGTTGCCGATGCGGCGATGTCCAGAGAGGATTGTGTGGGAACGAACAGCTCCTCCTGGGTGTTCGGCTACGCTCAGCGCAAGTGGTTTGCTATGACCAACAACAAGATCATTCCTGTGACGCTAGTGGGCAAGCCAGACCGCATTGGCATCCTGCTCGACTACGAAGCTGGCATTCTGGGGCTGGTAGACGTTACACAACCCACAATCATTCACACTATCAAAGCCCAGTTCAAAGATCCACTCTGCCCCGCGTTTGGACTCTGGGACGGGGAGATGCTCACACACTCGGGTCTGGAGGAGCCCGAAGGCCTGAAGTGAATCAGTACGAACTGTGATGGCTGTGGGCAATCATCAAATCATTTAACGCCTAAGTAAAGGTGATGGTTAATTTTACATGGTCAAGTTGGATCATTACAATGACTCTTTACAAAGCAGGTTCATACTTTGTGTATGCCATCCAGCCTCAGGCAATCATATCACAGAAGCTTTTTTGTGTGTACCTCATGTATTACCTCGCATACTAAATGATGTGAAAAGTGTGTGTTTTTGAGAGGAAAATAATTTTTTGTTAATAATGTTTTGTTTTCTTTACCCTGGTAGTACCGTCACAGTTACAAAGCTGAAATTGTCACAAAACCTTTTTCAGTCTCATGTTCATACTGTACACTGTTTAATAAAAATAACTTCACAGAAACTGCTTTTACATTTCTTTTATTTACAGCAGGATGATGCATATTTACACTAACGCGATAGTGGAGCCTCGCAGTGGCGAAACTGTGGCGCGCTTACACTGAAACATCATATTAAATGCATGCACATTTACACTACAACAGACAGCAAACTTGAACACCAACATGTGGACAGTTCACAGACGAAATGCAGCAGGTTTCTTTCTAATCAGAAGACGATTTATTGTTGATTGAGATACAGCCGGGTAGCAATAACAACTTTATAGCGCATAACAATAACAGATACAGAGATTAAA
>CALSBZ010046817.1:997198-1019019 GCA_943591055.1 Gobionotothen gibberifrons | reverse complement strand
CTCTACCTGCTCAGCAAATAGCAGACAGACTAGCTGCTGAACATAGTGGAGCATTTAGCAGCTGAATGGACAGATATTTCCTTCAGGAGTTGAGCTGAGATGTCCTAAAATGGCAGAAACTCTTTTTATATACACTTGGTAATAACCGTTTTACTCTGGCAATGCCCCCAGGTCACACTTTACATTTTCTGCCCCAGCAATAAGACAAGAAGACAGAATTTGCTAATATTTCAAAATCATTGCATTGGTTTCCTATCGGTTTTAAGGCTGAATCACTGAGTCTTGTGGCACAGCCTTCTCTCTCAGACTGGCTTTTAAGATGTACCTATAGCAGGACCCTCTGCTGCTGGCCCCTAGTATCCTCAAGGATCCTAACAAAAAGGTGGAGAGATGTCAGACACTCTCTTATCCCTGAAACAGTCTGCTTTATGATTTAAAGTACTCTACCTCCAACTCTGTGGACATTTCTAAAATAAAACTTAAGACATATGAGGAGCTCTTTTCCAAAACGCTATAAAAGCCAAATTGAAAATTGAGTTTGTTGTGCCATTTCGCTGTGTACTGAACCTATTCACTGCTCTATCAACGTTTCATGCCAAATCGCTATATATCCTATATATATATATATATATATAAATTTAATATTAACAAAATGTGTGGGTCTAGGTAAAAAATGTCATTTTCCTGACAACTATTAAAATGGATATATAGCGTTTTGGAAAAGAGCTCCTCATATATTGCTGTTTGTGTGTGGACAGGTATGCAACAATGTAATATTTATACATGAAACTTAGATTTGTGTTTGAAACAGAATCCGAGTTCGTAGAAGGGTGTGGTCCAGAAAAGGAAAGGGGCCACTGGCCAGACCCACTTTGCATCCCTGGTCGGATTTGTGTCACCAAATTCAAGATTCAAGGCTTGTATTGTCCTTTGTGCATAGCTACAGTAGTTGGTGTCCAGGTGTCTAGTTAAGATCATAATGCAGGCTGTATTCAATATGGCTATGATCCTATTGCAAAGCGGTCTTTGGTTTTCTTTTGTTTTTCATGTGTGGCTCATTGGCTCTAGCCTTTGTATGAAATGTGCTAAATAAAGATTAATGAATTGATTTGCATTTTATTCATAAAAGAGACAGTTTCATTTTGGCGGTGCAATGAGCATTAGAGCCTCATGGGGGTGCTGACTCAGCTATGTAGCCCTGTTGCATTGCTAATCAAAGCACAGTATTCAAATGTTCTCTGTTTGTTTTTCATGTTTGTTCTCAATTCCATCAAATGGTGTTTTTTCATTTCATTTCATTTTCATTCATCATTTAAAGGAAGCTTTTGTCCTCTAGTCACAAACAGCAATGATGTTATTACAGCATCAAGGCTTTTATAGCGTCCTGTTGGCATTTCATCTGATGTTTAATTACAGCCTGAACATTTAGACAGTTTTAACGACTTAGACTCCAATGTGAGCTGCTGTCAGTCCTAAAGGCCCGTCTGTCCTCTCCTCTCCCCCCAGGTGGGGCTGACCCCCTCCTACCATCACCAGTTCGTGTGTCCACCAGCCTCCTCTCTGCTGCGGTCACTGTGCCGAAACCTAGACACCCTCTAGACCCCTGGAGCCTCTGTGCACCCGTACAGTGGAGAAAGGTCAGTTTCTCCCCCAACACCACCCTCCTTCCGTCACTGCCATCTCTTCCCCTTCCCCTAACCCTCAAACCCGCCCCCTCCTTCTTCATCCTCCGAGCCTCCACACCCTTCCTCACCCACCAACCCCCCATCCTCACCATGCAGCTATCCCACTGCCCTGCCATCTCGCAGCATTCCGCGGCCCGTGCACACAGAGGCCTATTGTGTGGGCCGGGAGACGGCAGAAGGCATGCATACAGTCGGAGAAACGGAGAACAGGGATGTGTAGAGCTGAAATGAACTCAGTATTCCTGCTGTACCTCCATACAGATCTGTAGTCTTTCACGTTTTCAGTGACAACGTTTTAGAGGGATCAGCGGCAGATGAATGTTCAATGATTGCTCCACAGCTCTTGTTACCAGATCATTAAATCTCTCTGCACTTGTAGGAAGTTGGCAGATTTAAAAACATCCAGGTGGAGAACAGGTTGTGTGAGTTATGTGATTAGGAAAGTTAAGAATGATTCCCTTAGTATGATGAGCTAAGAATATCAATAATGAATGAAATGTCTAAATCCCCTGCACAATGACAGGATTGGGCTAAATTTAATTCAAACGCTTATAAAAAACGTCTTACTTGTTTAGTATTATTTGCAATTTCTGTGGCCAATCTGGTTTATGGTCTATTTGTCTAAATAATGGTGTCATCTGGTTTGGGCTGGCCATATTATTTATACATAAAAGTAAAAATAAATGTAGGATATATCTATAAATGGTGGCAGTATTTTCTTAGCATCTTCAGGTTTGTCTTTATTTATTCTTTTCCTTTAGTGTGTTTATTTTTGAACAATCTGTGCTGTTGTATTTGCTGTAAAGTGTAAAGGCTATTTTTATTATATGTACAGCACTTTGGCTCGATCAAAAATCGTTTATAAATGTGTTATATAAATAAAACTTGATTTTATTTTATTTTATCAGACATAATGAACTGATCTTTATAGCCTGCTTTTACATTACTCCATATCTGTGAGTTTAGGGTTTGTTTTCTAAGCTATTTTGACTATTTCTCTAAAGTCTTGCCTTTTTTCCAAGAGGAGCAGTTCAAGCCTACCTATGTCAACATCTGTATTCTAACAGCCTCTCTAGTCTATCCCAAGTTAGAGCCCCCTTACAGCAGAACTGTACGGCTCCTTCACTTTCATTTCCGTGACACAGCCAACAGTGACTTGACCTGGGACAGCAAACTAGACACCGTGTGGCACTGTATACCCCCGCTATTGTCTAAAGACCCCACATTATTTATTCAGCTGGCTCTTTAAATTCCTGAAATGTTTTCGTTCCCGGATCCATCAGCATAATCACTATTTGTCTAACTTTATATGACTAAACCCAGAAAATCCTTTGAAACTAGGATAGTGCTGACCTGGGCTATGAATCCTATGATGATCTTAATAGTCTAGAGGACAGTGAGAAAGTGAGATGAAACCAAAAAAAGTGTGTCAGTGGGTCTTAAATGAGATTTGAGCCGATCATCAGTTTTCTATTAACTTCTTCCACACATAAATCCAAATTAACAAACAGTTCTGGCAAACAAGAGCTAAGAGGGAGGTTGAAATCTTTCTTTCCTGTATGTGGAATGAGGGGCGCTCTCCAGGAGGTCGTGACCCTGGAATTACTGTGCCTCTCCTCATCACAAAGACCCCCTTTCAAGCTCTTTCACCTGGGCAATCTGGAGAAAGGGTACATGATAAAGATCACATGCACGTTTCATCACCCTTCTGGCTCAGCTTCACAATAGATAACTCTTGCATATATGTGCTATTTTGCCAGGAATGTTTCTATGAAGGTGAATAGTCAACGGAATAAGACATTATGGTTATTTAAAAGTTATATCAAGGCATGGATATTATATTTAACGGCTGAATTCAGACGATGTTGCTTGTATCCTCCCAGGAATTTCCTTCAATTTGAGCCCCAGTTGGATTGTTCTTTTAAGTGGATCTCACAACCTCCTGTTAATGGTCTTTGTCCAAACAGACAAGGCTCTCAGAAAGTTTGACTGCCATGTGAACATGACATAACTGCACTGTTGGTTGGTCAGCTCAACACTTTAAGGTTGTCTAAAGTCTGTGGATTAATCCGTAATCCAAGAGACTAGACCGAACAAACAACCCCGCTGACCCATTGTGGAGTTCGCATAACCGACTGAGAGTTTAACCGCACACGGCACCTCATTATTCAAACAAAGAAAAGAAGCTTTGTTGAGTATTTAAGAACTTTTATATCAAAGAGATTCGGGTAGAAGGATTTCTATCGGTCAGGGAAAACTTGAAAGCCATAATGTTCAGCTAATGAACAGTTTTGTAATGAAGCAGTTTGAAGAAAATTATCTTTAATCTCACAATCATTTTGTGTCTTTTACAATATACCATATATTTTATAAGGAAAAAAAGTATTTTTTTTACATTTGTGACAGTTAGAAGTCTTTCTCTACCTTCTTATAAATATTTTTCTAGCTATGCTTTTAGAGAAGTATGACAGTGGAGTAGAAAGACCAGGTTTAAAGAAGTAGATTTTTCTTCAAAGTATTATGGTTTTCAATATATCCAAGCTTATTCTCAGAAGAAAATACTATCATTTGTCTGTAATCAGTTTTCAGATGGTCAAGAACAATAACATATGAGGAGCTCTTTTCCAAAAACGCTATATATCCATTTTAATAGTTGTCAGGAAAATGACATTTTTTACCTAGACCCACACATTTTGTTAATATTACATTTATATATATATATATATAGGATATATAGCGATTTGGCATGAAACGTTGATAGAGCAGTGAATAGGTTCAGTACACAGCAAAAATGGCACAACAAACGCGTTTTGGAAAAGAGCTCCTCATATGTTCTTGTTTTCACACCATAATACTGTAAATATGATTTCCCGATTGATATAGTGTTGTGTACTTTAGTCTTTAACAAAAAAGCTATTACTTTTATCATTATTGGGTCATAACATTTGTTCTAAAATTCGTTTTTCAGTCAGCTTCTAGGTTTTGAATTCACTGTCAGCGTGGCATGTGGTAGGCTTGACCTGTGCAGCCTGTCGCTCCCTTCCTGATGAGAAAGGGAAGGTGCATCTGCCGGCTATAGGCCAGGCCAAGCAGGTCAGGAGAGGAAGGCTTGAGTTGAAAAAAAGAAAAAGACTACCCTGGGAGTTTAGATGCTGCTGGATTGAGGGGAGGGAGATGAGGTTCAGGTTTCAGCTTGACAGGGGGTCTGGGGGAAGGACTGGTATTTTGGAATATACGAAGTACCGTACAAGGCACAGTGGACATAAAACCGCGTTGCTTGCCCTTACGCGGTGGGTGCAAAGTGCCAGCTTGGGCCCCGCGTTGGATAGAGTTTTGGAGGGTTTGACTGCATGGTGCTATAAGTCTTTGGGAGCACTCTTCATACACCACTGACTGAAAACCCGGGTCTTCATCCATCCCTTCACTTCTTACCCTAGCTACTTCGTGTCTAATATTTAGACATGTTTGGCTTTGTGGATTCAAGGACTGTTCTGCTACTTGTAGCATCCCAATTTGTTTTACTAGCCGTCGTCAGATGTCAGGAAGAGGCTGACCGTAAGTAGCACTGCTTTTCTTGACTTGTTTCTTTTTATTTGCAAAGAAATGTGGATTGTGTCTGTGATGATTTGTCTGACTTGTTGTTGCCTTCCAAACCTTCTCTACCTGATGCGTCCATTGCTTCAGAAGTCTCCTATGGCAAGAAGAATAGTGTAAAGTAAATCAAATGGCAGTCGTGTGATGTCAAATGAAGAGCAGGAGCACAACTGTTTTGTTTTTGTTGCCAATGCCATCATTACATGCTATTAACAGTTACTTCATTGTAAAAATGTTCTGATGGAGTGGAGGCAAACAGGCTATCAATGGTCTTTCTAAGTAAGTAAGTTTCTCTCTCTAGGAATGGTGAGGCTGTCAAGGCACATCAGTGTGTGATGGAGGACCAGGAGAACAAGTGTCCGCTTGTCTCACCTGAGTCCTGCTGCTCAGCCTCTCCTGCTGTGTTTGCTCATGAAGTAGTCGAAGCTTTGAGCAGCACATACTGCAAATGTAAACTTATTGGTGCCTCAAAGCCTTTGGATCACTATTTTCTACCATTATGAAGCAGAAACACTTGTTTGTAGATTGTCAGACAAATCAGGATTTTTATTGAATTTAAGTTCAACAGTTTTTAAGACATGTATACATGAGTAAACTTCACCCACAGGGTTTGGCTGGAGCAGATTCAGGGAGTTTCTTGATGTGAAGTGACAGGGTCAGACAGCCTGACCCCAGCCTAGCAGGCTCAAAGGGGAGCAGGACGGGAGGACAGGGTTCACAGCAGGGAGTCAACAGATGATGATGGACACTTGGTTGTATTTATAGCAACATGGTCCGGCTCCTAATTGCCTCTTTTACAGCAATAATCAGCATTACATTAACCTACATATTGCAACTAAAAAAGTGGTGGTAAGGTAACAGATTTTAAGCTGTAAGTAGCCAAACTCATTTCTGACCAACTCGTGACATGTGAGGGCTAAGCATCTCTTTCACCAATATGCTTAAAAACCAAACAACAGCAGTAAGTAGGCCCAGCCCTAAGCTGTGAACACCAAACAAATCACCCATTCTTAATTCTCCAAAGTGTTTGCACTGGCGCTTGACACAGCTATGGGATCCAGATGGAGAAACTTAGAAGGACCCAGTGTTTACTTAGGGCAGAAGCTTGTCAATTGGGCACAGTATGCCTGTAAGAGAGGTTCATTCATAAGAGCAGGCATGCAGGTTAAATATACTCAGCCAGCCACGTGAAATACCTCAGACACAACTGTTAACTGTGGCTCTTGTTGACATTACTTTTTATGCTGCTATAAAGTTCTCCTTGTGACAACTTGGAAGCTTTTTCTTGCACGCTTCATGAGTTATTTTAGAACGTTTTCAATTATAGTCCACACGGCTAATGATTGGTGTATTTTCGGGGTTTGAACCAGCACCTGTTCATCAGCATCACAAGAAACAAAGCCAATGACTTCCTGTTCATTAACACCATGCAACCACATTAAGATGTTTGAATGTCTCTTTTTGTGCACTAATTCATGAAAAGCTTGAATTGATACAGGATATCATTCTTCTTCCACCGCTGACCACTCCTCCTCCATGCTGCGTTCACTCATCCTACTTCCTTGCCGTGCCCCTTGACCCCCTTTCTTCCAATTACTTCTCCACCTTTTTTTTTTTTACAACATCTTTACCAACACTGTATCTAAAAAAAAAAAACCTTTCCCTTTCTAATTCTCTCTTTAACCTTCATCTCTGTCCCCCCTCTGTTTACCTGCCATGCTGCCCCCTGCTGGCCACACAGAGGAGGCAGGTGGTTGCATCCAGGACGGCCAGCTGTATAATGATAAGGATGTGTGGAAGCCCGAGCCGTGTCGTATCTGTGTGTGCGACAGCGGAGCGGTTCTGTGTGATGAGATAATCTGCGAGGAGATCAAAGAATGTGCCAACCCTCTCATCCCATCTGGAGAGTGCTGTCCCATCTGCCCTGCTGATGCCAGTGCCCCCATTGGTTGTAATTTATTTATTCACATACCCATAAATAAATTACTCTTTTAGCTTGCATTTATCTCGCCCTTGCCTGGCCAATGCTTTTGAATGGGGAACAGTTTCAGAGTCCAAATACTCTGCTTGCTCAAGGCTGCAGCAGTGGCTCATTAAAGCCTCGAAATGTCATTTTAATAGTGTGGGCTGCTCTAAAGCAGTTTACTTTTATGATTTGGAATTAGCAGTAATGATGTTCCCTTTTCAAAAGCTGCCCTCTACATGCTTGGTTTGGATGGAGACCAGACAAGCATCATTATCAGGATCCTCTCGTTCCTGATGAAAGTCTTTTTCATGTGGAACAGGGTGCATCCTGGGATGTGCTGTCTGGTTCTCACCTGAACCTGTAGAGATGCTTCTGCTTATTTTAACTCATGACTAAGATGAAGCTTATGTTCACATTGAGCTTTAACTATAAAGTATTTATATGAAGCTCTTCTACAACATGATGATGTCATCAGAGAGGGAGCAATGTTTTTCTTACCT
This sequence comes from Gobionotothen gibberifrons, assembly GCA_943591055.1. Classification (NCBI taxonomy): domain Eukaryota; kingdom Metazoa; phylum Chordata; class Actinopteri; order Perciformes; family Nototheniidae; genus Gobionotothen; species Gobionotothen gibberifrons. The sequence goes on along the minus strand of CALSBZ010046817.1, from coordinate 1,011,274 downwards.
TTTATGTTTGAGGCCTCATGTCCTGACCTGAACCTGTCAAAGGTTCAAAGCCTCCCTCTGGTGGCCTAAGAGGCAGACATGAATGATATATTTAACAAGATATACACTTAGCAGTTAAAGAGACACATATATGTACAAGTGTATTATTTAAAAAACAGTAGAAATCCTATCAGAAAAACATATTTTGTATACATCTGAGTTCCTGCTCGGTAATTGATAGCCCAGGCCACCAGGAGTAGAATACAACTTAAGATCACTTAGGCATACATTTATTCTCCTCAAATGTTGTATAAATAAACATTATATACATCGTTGGAGAATGAACTTACTGGCACCGGCTGCCATGCTTTATCCAATAAGCTAAGCTTTGCTTGCTTATGATCTTAACTTACATTCATATTTTGCTTTAATGATACAAATACTAAATACCTTCTTAGTCCATGCTTGCTTTTGCTTCATTCCTTTTCAAATGTTATCTTGCCAATAATTTATGCAGATGGGTTCTTTGGGTTTGGTGAATTTCCTTTGATCACTTAGCATCACTAGATTTCCCTTTCAGGTCCCCTTTTCTAAGAATCACAAACTAGGTCTTTAATCAGTGAAATGTCTGAATTATGTTGACTTACTTGTACATTTGTAATGTTTTGTTCTTCCTTCCCCTCCTTCAAACATCCATCTGCAACATCAGAGACGCTCGGTGCTCAGGTGAGGCAATGGGTGATGGGAAAATACAGATATGATTCACTCAGAAGGAACAGTATAAAAACATCCAAATAATATCATTGTTTATTAAGTTGAAGTAACGTTTCTTTGTAAAGTGTGTCAGCCCACTGATTCTTTATGTTATCTTTCAGGGCCAAAAAGGAGAACCAGGAGATATTGCCGATGTAAGTATGAATCCTCTGCAGTTCATTATACTGAAGTTATATTGCTTTACACATCCACACTAAACTGCTTTGTGCCAAATATCAATATTAGTGTTCATTTCCTAAGAGAAAAGATCATCTTTGCAATAATTACACACTTTTGTTTTCCTTATTCTGGCCCATTAAATGTTCAACACTGGGCTCAATCATGTCCACAACAATCAGAAACAAAGCACATGTTTCTTAAGAATTGGACATTTTTCTCCAGACTTATAGAGTTATTATCAATAGCGTAGTAATTCTTTGGATTACCCCACTTTTTCTGGAGCTTCAAACATTTGTGATCATTAGAGGGGCAATTAATTGCTGATAAGAGGCTAACTAAAATGTCCAACAATCCCTCATTGAACTTTGTATTACTTGAGGAAAAACAGTGCATTCCTTGGACACAATGAACCCAATCAAATCCTCTTAGGTCTTCTCAGCAACTGTGTTGCCAGTGCACATGTCAGGTGGACAAAGTAGTCCAAATTAGAGGTTAAAAGGAGGTGATTACTTTTTTTTCTTTTGTCCTGTCACACGAAATCCTCATCAGATTGGGTCTTAGTGTCCACCTCCTACAAAGCTGGAATGTTCTTTTCTAATTTTAGCTGTTCAGAAACACCAAATACACAACATAGAAGAAAGGTCTTGTAATGAAGCATCACTGACAAAAGCTTTTTATCTCTGTGTGCAGGTTGTAGGACCAAAAGGACCAGCGGGCCCAATGGTAAATATCACTTTATTGATTAAATGCATAATCTGAGGGGACTTTTACTGTTTATTATGTTCATTCTGCACTTATCCAAACATTGTTCAATGTGGTTGTTTATTAGTAGACAATAATGAGATTCTTGCTCTGAATTCATCCATCTTGGGAATCTTACTAAGACAAGTATCCTTAATTCACAGGGCCCCTCAGGTGAGCAGGGATATCGCGGAGAAGCTGGCGCTAAGGGTGATAAGGTAAGAGAAAACCCACTTTATCCCCAAATCACCCCTCCACCAATCTACTTACTACATCATCCTGAACAATGTCTCATATTAATGTGAGACTCCAGCATCAGGCTGATTAATATTGGCACAAGCAACAATAATTGACCTGACATGGTTCAGTATAGTTGGAGATTGAAGTGTTATTACTTCTCATTTTCTAAGAACAACTAACTGACCATCATGCAACAGGATTTCTGACCTGAATCCCCTTTAGTTCTCCTAATGAACTTAGAGAAAATAACCGTCTCTCTTTTTCCCTAGGGAAATGCAGGACCTCGTGGAAGAGATGGCGAGTCCGGCATCCCCGGAAACCCCGGACCCGCCGGCACACCTGGAACACCAGGACTTGGAGGGGTGAGTCTGAAAGGGTTCTTCTGCAACACATGGCATACAACAGGAAGTTACCAAACCATATAGCCAGATTTAGCCCCAGATCCTGCATCAAATAACAGGAGTGATTAGCTAAACATTTAAAACAGTGGAACAATACAAAATAAGATATCACCTAAGGCCACATTTGAGATATAAATCACATGATCAGTATCCATCTTAACCATATCCAAATCCATGGTTTTCTCTATTTACGAAGAACCTGGTGAATTGAACTGAATTGTTGTGCTTTGAGACTTCCCTTTGCCGATTTGAGTTGATAAACACATGCATACAGGCCCAAATTAGTCAATCAATTATTTATTTATTCTCTAAATAAGAGAAAGAGAGAGGAATGTGAAGGCACACTACAGAAATAATGTCCTAAATGGACTTGCAGAGTGAGCAGAAGTATGAATGCTGAAATGGTGCTGTTCTTTAGCTGATGGATATATTCTACCTTCATGGCTACTGAGCCCCTTATAAGTCATGAATTCAGTTAATGTCTTTGAGTTGCTGCAGCGTGTGTAATGGCCCACTTAGGCAGCTCAGGCAGGATAAACAACATTAACCGTCTCTATCCGTTTGTGTTGTTTTACAGAACTTTGCTGCTCAGATGGCTGGAGGTTTTGATGAGAAGTCTGGAGGCGCTCAGATGGGTGTGATGCAGGGACCAATGGTAAGCCTACTGCCGACTACAGTTAATATATGTCTCACAGAGGAGTGAAAGTCTATGTTTTTGGATTGAAAATAACAAATAAATATTGAGACTGATATCCAAATGCTGGACAAATACGTTGCTCTGATTCATTCATTTCTTAAAATCACTTTGTGTGGCTTTAGTCCATCTTTCACAATGACGAAACCTCATTACATACACTTAGCTTAGCTTAGCTCAAACGTAGAAGTAGAAGATGATTGCCTTGCTGCCACCTTGTGGTTCAGTCGGTTCTAACAGAGATTTTAAACGACCTATTTGGTTGATTTGCTACTATTTGCGGTGTATAACCTTTCTCTGTATGTGTTGTGTCTCTCCTTCAGGGTCCTATGGGTCCTCGTGGTCCCCCCGGACCAAGTGGAGCTCCTGTAAGTAGATGAATTACAGCAGTACATCATTATGTGATCGATCATTCACATCAAACAGATACTGTTGTTGCCATAAATGAATAAATGCCTAATACTTTGCTTTGTCCTTTGCACATATAGGGCCCACAAGGTTTCCAAGGATCCCCTGGAGAGGCTGGAGAGCCCGGACCAGCTGTAAGTATCCACACATATCCCAGAATGCATCTGCCCAACAGACTGATTTCATACTGTAGCGCTCACATTTTGAAGGTTACACTACACTCAAAAAGAGAAATATGCTGATATTTATAATGTCAGCGGTATTTTAAGTCTCATTACTTATTATTTTAATTCATTAACAGTAGATATGATGTTATCTACAGAATATAAGACATTATCCCCCATTACGTATATATACCTTTTATATAGTTTAATGATTTCATTTTGTATTTACTTCAAATGTCATGCCAATAAAGCAAATATATTCTATAGAAAATCCACTATTTAGTTGGACAGTATGAAGACAGTGTTTTGCATTTTGCAGCTCAAAAGTCCACCTCATATTCTGCGTAACAATTCAATTCAAACGGTCACTAATGATTCATATTTTGTTTTCACAACAGGGCGCATTGGGACCTCGTGGACCATCTGGACCTTCTGGCAAACCTGGAAGCGATGTAAGGCTTCATCATAAACCAACAGTATCATTAAAACATAAGAGCAACACCTACACAAGCCAAGGTCAATCAAAGGTCAAGGCCAACTGAAGAGTAAAACATTTCTTAAGGAAAAGTGAAAACTTATTTTTGTATCTCCTAAAAAAACAATGCAACTATTTCACTATATTGCCTTAGTTTCACAATGATGTTTGAGTCAATCCAACACATTCACAACTCTTCATAAGCTCCCTACTCTTTAAACCAAATGCACCACAAGGGGGCACTCTCTCCCCTCACAATACTGGTGAGCATGATGACTTCAGAAACGACATATCTCTCCTCCACAGTCAAATGCAGAACAGCCACACTTTATTAGCAGCTGCTGAACACTGCTTGAACAAATCATAATTCCACTTCCTGTTTGTTTCTAGGGTGATGCTGGCAAACCTGGCAAAGCTGGTGAGCGTGGACCTGCAGGGCCTCAGGTGACTAACTCCACGATTACTCCACACGTTAAAGTCAAGAGAAGAACATAGTTGAGAATGCGGTTGAGTTTTCCTCATGTTAATATTTTGTGATTTTGTATTTCAGGGAGCTCGTGGATTCCCTGGAACTCCTGGACTTCCCGGAATCAAAGGACACAGAGTGAGTGTTTCCACCTCACTGATGCAATATGAAACACGTTTCTAATGATGGCACCTGAGGGCTGAGCGATGTAGTGTGAGTCCTGATGAGTTGTGTTCCTCTGCAGGGTCATCCTGGTCTGGATGGAGCTAAGGGAGAAACTGGAGCCGCTGGAGCCAAGGTAAGATAAATACAACTAGTGATGGAATCCAACTAAGTACATCTACTTAATTCATTAGGTACAAACACCAGGTACATTTCAGAATCAAATGTACTTCTTATACATTAATTGGTACAACTGAAAAACAAGTGACTTTGCAGATTAAGATAAATATTTCAACATAGAAATCAACCAATATATTATGATGTATTATTATAGTTAAAGCTACCAATCAGTTTATGAAGTAGGTGAAGGTAGCTCCACCATCAAAAAGTGATGCATCACGAACAGCCAGTTAATGCATAATTAGCCAGTAATATTATGTAAAGCATATGATTCTAAAATGGGACATTCTGCCAAGTACTTTTACATTTGGTATTATACGTTTATCTTGATGCTTATACTTACTTTTACCATTGATCATATAAAAGCCAGACTTGTACTTGGAGCAAAGTTCTTCTACACTGTTTTACTTAAGCAAAAGATTTGAGTAACTCTAAAGCATATAATGCAAATCAAATTGGTGTGCAGTTCCTTCCATGTTTTCCAATCACTTGTTCTAAACTTCTAATCTTTCCCCCCAATCAGGGAGAGTCTGGTTCTGCTGGAGAGAACGGCGCCTCCGGACCCATGGTGAGTCTCCACTGCGTTCTCTGCTCTGTCACATTATTTTAGACATTAAAGAAGAACAGAATAGGATGCTAGGGAAGATAAGTAATAGGTTTATACATTGAAGCTATGATGATGAAGATGAACTGACGGATCTTATCTTCCTCTGCAGGGACCCCGTGGTCTGCCCGGTGAGAGGGGTCGCTCTGGAGCTGCTGGGTCTGCTGTGAGTCACAAACTGCCTTAACTCACTGAGCGTCCATATGTTTATATACAACAATCATTTCATGGTTTCTTCATTTTGAAGTACTCATCTGATTATGCTGTCTCTTCACTCCACAGGGTGCCCGTGGTAATGATGGTCTGTCCGGTCCTGCTGGTCCTCCTGTGAGTATCAAAGTTCCCGCTTTGCATTCATTTGATTCATATTCTTGCCTTTTAATGACACAGCAACAAAGAGATGAGACTTGAATCCTAACCTGCATATGTTTTCTTTGTCTACAGGGACCTCTTGGTCCTGCTGGAGCTCCCGGTTTCCCAGGATCCCCAGGATCTAAGGTTCGTGCAGATCACATTCAAATAAATAATTGTTTTCCTGAAGCCGAACTGATAGAGTAAAATAAATCACCAAAGCCTTGTGAGGGTCACTTCAACCATGTGTGGTTAACTGCACCATCACTTAGTGAACCCTACAGTTGATCTCTATGTATTCAGTCTGGTTACATTCAATAATAAAAACCCATGACCTCTGTTGTCTGGTTCTACTGTTACTCATACACAAATAATACACTTCTGTAGTATATTTTACAAACTACTCGAAAACCTCATCAAGAAAGAAAAGGATGCATTTATACACATGTCATTATTATAACGATTATTGTGTCTTTATGTAACAAGCATACAAATACATTCACCTCGAAAAGATAAGAGAGGATTTATGCGAGATTTTGTAATTAGCACATTTTCATCTGAAGTCACAAGTACAAGAAAACACATAACAATCAACAGACAATAAAAACGTTCTTTAGTCATATTCAGTTGCATAACTTTTTCATAAATATGTATGGGAACATTTTGAAATGGTGCTAATCCCACCATTATCTATCAGCCATATGGATTACGAGCCAAATGAAATGTAGAATAAACACTTTTCTACCTGTTATTGATGAAGTTATTGTGTCCTGTCAGGGAGAAGCTGGTCCTACTGGAGGCCGTGGATCTGAAGGAGCACAGGGACCTCGCGGAGAGGCCGGCACCCCCGGATCTCCTGGACCCTCTGGTGCATCTGTACGTTTCATTGTTATTCAGTACATTCAGCAGCACTGTTCTGACCATGTGTTATTCATTAATGTTAATTTAATGTTGACACGCTGCTTTTTCTCTGTCTTTGTAGGGTAACCCTGGTACTGATGGTATTCCTGGATCTAAAGGATCTGCTGTAAGTTTTTGGTTAAAAAGTCATCCATTGTTTTGTTGTAATTTATGTATGACTGTACATTATTCTTTATACTAATTCAGTGAAACCAAGCTGTGTCGTAAAAAAGAGAGAGACAGAATCTTGACGAATTATATATATCCTTCCTGTTCTCGATAAAGAAGAAAATGTCTGTGAAGTATTAGCTGCAAAATACATCAACTGTAGCCATACACAATTTAATACATGTTTCTGACTAGTTACATATTACAAGTACTACGGCTGCACATTTTATTAATCATTTAGTTACGATTGTTGATGTTTGTTTATATGTATTGCTGATCTAATATGTATTGCTAATCTTTGAATTATATTTGAATTAACGTTTTTCTGTTTCTTTCTTCTCTGAAGGGTGGTGCTGGTATTGCTGGTGCTCCTGGTTTCCCCGGCCCCCGTGGCCCCCCCGGACCTCAGGGCGCTACAGGCTCTCTGGGACCAAAGGGACAGTCTGTAAGTCACTCAGAAATGAAGCTAAAACTGTAACATCTTAATACTTATTTTTTTGTTGTGATTATTTACAGTTGTCTTCTTTCTTGCCATGTTTAGGGAGACCCTGGTCTTCCTGGATTCAAAGGAGAGGCTGGACCCAAAGGAGAGCTTGTGAGTTGTTCCTACTTAACCTCATTGATTTATTTAAACCTTAACCACAGTGAAGCCTATTGAAATGAAAAAAGACTACATTGAAGATGTACTTACATATCTACATGTTCCCAGGGCCCCATTGGTCCCCTAGGTGGCCCTGGACCCTCTGGTGAAGAAGGAAAGAGAGGAGCAAGAGGAGAGCCTGGAACAGCCGGACCCCTCGGACCCCCAGGAGAGAGAGTAAGTCATCAGCAGGAACAACAATATCGGTAGAAAGTCACATTATGAATTATTTGTATTCACAATCTAATCAAATGTATCTCTTGATTGTTTCCAGGGAGCTCCCGGTAACCGTGGTTTCCCAGGACAGGATGGTCTTGCTGGAGCTAAGGTGGGTCCTGAAACCAGAGGGCTGCAGCGCCAGAAGGATGCTGCTATGGTTTATAAAAACTATCTGATACATCTCTTCCTGATTGTTATTGACTTGGCCTGATTCCTTCTTCAGGGCGCCCTTGGTGAGCGAGGTGTTCCTGGTGCTATTGGGCCCAAAGGTAGCGGCGGAGACCCCGGACGCACAGGAGAGGCTGGTCTGCCCGGAGCCAGAGTGAGTCAGAAGCTGCCAGACAATGTTGATTTCATGTTGTTTACGTTTTATATGACTTAGCTGAGATGTGTCCCACCTGATGCATGATGCTAAAGATCTCTGTGCCTTTCACAGGGTCTTACTGGTCGCCCCGGTGATGCTGGACCTCAAGGCAAAGTTGGAGCCCCTGTGAGTACATCATCCATCCAATAATAATCCTGTCATGCCGATTGAAGGTGGCAGAGTTTCATTTAAAAACAGCTACATATGCTTGCATTATGATTCATATATGTTTGCAAAATGCACTTTAAAGTGAAAAGGTTGTTTACTTTCATGACTAGACACGTTGAAATGAACTAGAACGAGATATAATACATATAAATCATTTGACACTAAAAAGGTTTTTCTGAGAAACATTTAAACAAGACAGCAATTTTCAAATATGATACCACTTGCAGGTATAAACCCCAATACTAGCAGACTTTGTATGACGACTCTAAGGTTTTATACACCCCTTCTTGATGCTAAGGGTACACATTGTTAGCTCCCTTAGATCAAATGTATATAGCTGTCTTTCTATTGAGTGAAGGGTGGAAACATTTAAGATAATTAAACATTTGAACTGCTAAAAGATTGAGGGTAGAAGCACACATACAGTAGGTGTATAACCTGTGTTTCGTGGGTATATGGGGAATAAAGATAAATATATGTTACACCTGACCTGTGTGAGAAGGAGAATATAAAAGTGTATATTCTTCTGGATCTAAAGATGGAGGACTAAAAGGTTTCCTGTAAACATAGTTATGGCCCAAATACTGCAGCTTTTAAAGGCCTATTTCTGTGCATATGATTTCAAACTTGAAAAGCTTTTGTACATTGTGTGGCATTGCCTTTCTTTCTGTTTTTAATACATGTACTGTGTACCCTAGTATAACTATGTTAGATTTAACATACATGACGATCACTGACATTATTGTTATATCTGAGTTTCAGTACTGATTTCTTACCTTTTACTTTCACAGGGATCTAATGGAGATGACGGTCGCCCCGGACCCCCCGGCCCTCTGGGAGCCCGTGGACAGCCCGGCGTGATGGGATTCCCCGGACCAAAGGGAGCCAATGTGAGTTAATAAGAGCAGAGCAGGAGTAATAATACACATGTAAACACATCTATGGCTAGATCACCAGTACTCCTACCCATGGTGTTCACCTTGCAGACCGTTTATTAACAGTGATTTCTCTTCATCAGGGTGTGGCTGGAAAGACAGGAGAGAAGGGTCTTGTTGGTCGTCCTGGACTGAGAGTGAGTACATTTTCCCCATTATTACTTCTATCAAATCCTCCCAAATGGATTCATCATTTTCTATCTCCGGATCACTTTTCATAAACGCAATACTTCTCTCTGAACAGGGTCTTTCTGGAAAAGATGGTGAGACTGGATCTGCTGGACCTTCCGGCCCTGCTGTGAGTACTTCAGTGTAATCACATGATGTGAGATAAGATAAGTTTTAACTGTCTCTTCTCTGACTGATCACCTGTGTTTTGGTTCATTATAGGGACCCGCTGGAGAGAGAGGAGAGCAAGGACAGCCTGGACCCAATGGATTCCAGGTGAGTTCAATATCCCAGATACAACACGCTGGAAATCAAACAAAAACAATATCATATTAGTGTGATTTATTTTCAATAAGACTTCAAACATTGGACATTATAAAGTGCTGTACAGACCAGGTCAAAAACAGTGTTGGAATGTATTAAGTACATTTGCTCACAGTACTTGATTATTTCAATTGTATGCACCTTCATACTTCTACTACACTACATCTCAGAGGCAGACATGTTACTTTAGCTCCATTTGTCCCACAGCTTTAGTTACTTTCAAAGATGTGTATACACTTCCTGTCCAGTGAAAGCCATATATCTCCAAACTCGGTGATTTTAAATCTGGTTGTTGCTCATAGATAACTCTATGATGTTAAGGATGATTGTTTCTTTACTTATAAGTTGAGAAAAAGCCTCTTGGATCAGCTGAAAACAAGAAATACAAAGCTGAACTCAGGGACAGTTGACTTTTTAATCAATAAATGATTCACCCAGGACAGCAACGCTACAAATATATGATGATCTTCTACAATATGATGTATTGCGGCAGACTAAACTACCCGACAAAGCAGTTTAAATTAGCACGACCAAACATCCACAGCAGTAACATACACTTTAACGCAGCAAAAACAATATTAATACTGGAACATCATGTATAGTGAAACACTGTTTTTCACAATGACTACTTTCTCCTTTCTCACTTTGGGTACATTTCTCTAATATTAAATACATACTTCTGACTTTAATAAGGTTTTAGGTGCAGACGTTTTAATTGTAATATGTGTACAGTGTGCCTGTACTGCTGGCAGTGTCTGATTACTTTGTCTAGTGACCCAGTCTACATGTACAGATATCATATAGTAACTTTGCTGTTGTTCTACAGGGTCTGCCTGGACCCAGTGGTGCCGCAGGAGAGGGTGGAAAGCCCGGAGACCAGGTGAGTGACATTTAGAAAAGAAAAAGGTTACTTTTCATCTGAAGGTCTGACAAACTCATCAACCCTGCACAACTTCCTTTGTGAATCAAATCTTCTTATAGTGTTTTAAAGTTACAGTTTAGTTCATGTTATAGTCTCAGTTATTTATATTATTATTTTTCTTATTTAATTAGTCTTTTTTAGTCAATAGATTTGGACTTGTAATGTTATTTATTTGAACCTTATTTGAACCTAAGTTTCCCATATCTTGATCACCTTAATCTAATACAACAGATTTAATACTCAATACTCAATGTCCACACAGCTGTTCCAGTTAATCAATAACTAAGATTCTCTCTTGGTATAAGATGACTTGTCTTGTCTTTTCATACGGACAATAACAATGAGAGTTCGGCATACTGTACGTTTATGATAGAGTATTTTAAATGTGTGCAATGATTTCAAAAACTAAAGCTGTTTCTTTCTGTTTGCAGGGAGTTCCTGGAGAGGCCGGAGCTAATGGTGTTTCTGGACCCAGAGTGAGTTTCCATATTAAACCTCCACTACATTCATTTGAAAGTAAAGAGTAATACACATACTGTCACATACTGTTTATACATGAGCATATCGCATCATATACATTTTTGGTTTCATAATTTGATTTTATCATCACCATCTTAGTACAACTTATGACCCAACAAGCACTCCTCATACCTCATACCTCATACCTCATACCTCATACCTCATACCTCATACCTCATACCTCATACCTCATACCTCATACCTCATACCTCATACCTCATACCTCATACCTCAGCATCTGCAGCCATTTTCGGATCCTCGTGTTGATTGAGTTTCTTTGTGTCTCCTGACAGGGTGAGCGTGGTTTCCCAGGAGAGAGAGGAGGTGCTGGAGCTCAGGGTCTGCAGGGACCTCGTGGAATCCCTGGCACAGCTGGAAGCGATGGACCCAAGGTCAGTGGAGACTTTAGATTCAAATAGTTGTTGTCTTTCAGGTATAGCAACATATCTACCAGTTTAAACTAGAGCAGCTCTTCCATGGCTATTTGAATTGTTCACTATGTTCAATGTGAAGCTGGAAAGGTTTTACATTCAGGCAAGTCTTATACATAAAGTTAGTTGACTGACACTATCATCTATTTGTTCTTCAGGGAGCCATTGGACCATCTGGTTCTGCTGGAAGCCAGGGACCCCCCGGCCTGCAGGGTATGCCCGGAGAGAGAGGAACTGGTGGCATCTCTGGAGCCAAGGGAGACAGAGTGAGTAGCAGATCATTGTCTCAATAGCTCTTATCTTATAACATGATATTATTGATTATGTCTTGGAGCACATGTTATACCCTGAAACATGTTAACATCAAGCTTTCTTCTTACAGGGTGACAACGGACAGAAGGGACCTGAGGGAGCAGCTGGAAAGGACGGTGGTAGAGTGAGTACAAAATGAATCCTTGATCTCAAAGTCAAGCTTCTTTTAAACCCTGTATTCTCTTTCATTAACGCTCTTATCATCCCTCAGGGTTTGACCGGTCCCATTGGTCCTCCTGGCCCATCCGGACCCAACGGCGCCAAGGTGAGAATAACAGTTTGACCCTTTGATATTTCAAGGGAATTAATATCAATTGATTTGATTTGTTTTTGTTTGGATTGACTGACTTTGTTCTCTACTTTCCAGGGTGAGACTGGAGCTTCAGGACCTAATGGTGCTGGCGGCGCTCGTGGTGCTCCTGTAAGTACCTCTGCGTTTGAAACTGACATCTTACTAATGAAGAATCTTCTACCAAAAATAATCTACCTTGCTCAATAATGTTGGAGAAAGACTGGTGGAAAGAACATTACATTTAAGGCGATCCTAACAATATGTAACACGATATAGGCAGAGTAAGATTGAACGTGAAAATCAAAAAAGAATAGGTAATTAGTCGATACCTTAGTGACACACAAAACCAACTCCAAGCAGAGCATACTATAGATCATTCATTTAAAGATTATATCAAATATATTAATATCAGTGACAGCCCTAAGTAGAAAACATAATAATCGAGGTGTTATTATGAACTTACACAACTGATCCCATAATAAGAAGAAAGAGGATGTATTGGTCATTATTCCAATCCGAGGGATCTTTAAACAAAAAAAGCTTTCTGAGCTATTGACTTAGTGACTAGATGAAGAGAAGAAGAGAGCTGTTAAAAGGGTCTCAATTGAACAGAAACATGCCATCATCTCTTTTACATTGTGAAGGGAATTAAAAGGATTACATTTACAAATAAACTGCAGCAGTACTTTCCTTATCAAGTCTCAAATTGAATAGCATCCTCCGAGCATCATGCTGCTGCTCCTAAGGGGGGTGCAAAGGACTGAGGCTTTGCTTCTCTCTATAAAAGACATTACCATACATAGTTTACAACAACAGAGGAGATTAAGTTGAGGACACTTTACTGCTTGGTCTGTCACTCAAAGGTTGTAACATGGTTGTGAATATAAAGGGAAGGGAACATATGTGAGTACAAAAAGTGTATAGATTCATATTTATCTTATCGAGCTTAGTTTATAATTCCATTGTTCCTTCTATAACTTCTTATATTAAATATAATAGTATAGCATAAATATGACCCCATGCTGACGTCTCTTCTTCCTGCAGGGTGACCGTGGAGAGGGCGGTCCTCCTGGCCCTGCTGGTTTCGCTGGACCTCCTGTAAGTAAAGTCACCGCAGCTGTTATTGTTCACATACAGTCATTGAAATACAGAAATTGTCAATATAACTGTTCTATTTAAAAAATATCCAGGGTTCAGATGGTCAGCCTGGTGCCAAGGGAGAGCTTGGAGAGTCTGGACAGAAAGGAGATGGCGGTGCTCCCGGACCTCAGGGACCCTCTGGAGCCCCTGGACCTGTGGTGAGTACCTCTAATCTTAATAAATAAGTTCAATCCTGGAAGAGCTAAATGTCTTCTCATCACATTTCTGGATCTGTGCAGTATGTTACAGTCATTGTAGTGTAACATCAATATTAATTGTTGTTCCTCTTTTTTCAGGGACCCACTGGTGTATCTGGACCTAAAGGAATGCGTGGTGCTCAGGGAGCCGCTGTAAGTTACTGAAACTGAAACTGAAACTGAAACGATTTCGAAGTTAATTGAAAAGCCATTATTCAGAAATGTTGATAATCCATTAAATCAAGTTTCCTTGTCACAACTCATGTTATAATAACTGGGGTTGACCAAAGTGCTAAACTAATTGAAGTAGACAACAAGTAAAATATCATCGTCTGTGACATCTTAAAAAGCCTATAAGATTTTGTGCTATTATTTTAAATTGTAAAGTATCTCAAATCTGCAGTCACAAAATCATAAAGGTTAATTGTTATTACTCGCATACAGAGAGATATAAGGCCTTAGACCAAACCACAGTGGGTTTAGATAATAATTCCTGGCTATCTGATAACATCCAACAAACCTTAAGAATTATTGATGATGATGATGATGATGATGATGATGATGATGATGATGATGATG
>CALSBZ010046817.1:981407-997188 GCA_943591055.1 Gobionotothen gibberifrons | reverse complement strand
ATGATGATGATGATGATGATGATGATGATGATGATGATGATGATGATAGTGACAGGTTGGGTGTGTTAACTGAACTCTTGTCCTCTTCTTCAGGGTGCTACTGGTTTCCCCGGTGCTGCTGGTAGAGTTGGAACTCCTGGTCCCAATGTGAGTGTCTCCTCAATAACACCTTTGAGGAGGAAATGGATTTACTGAGTCAATCTAAAAATGGACTTGGAGTGTATTTTCCGATCTCACCCACTGATATTCTCTCCGTCCATCGCAGGGTAACCCCGGTGCTGCTGGTCCTTCTGGTCCCGCTGGTAAAGACGGACCTAAGGGCGTTCGTGGTGATGCCGGCCTCACAGGAAGACAGGGAGACGGTGGGCTCCGTGGACCCCCAGGAACACATGGAGAGAAGGGAGAGGCTGGAGAGGATGGACCTCCTGTGAGTTTGAATTCAACCCAAAAACTGAAGTTTAAGAGAACATGCAGTAGGGCTGGGCAATATTATAATTAAGATTGTTAAATTATATAAAAAAGTAATGTATTTTTCTTTATTGTTTATATTGGGATATAGGCGAGGCCTGTATGCATTCCATTGAAAACTGTTCAGCCATATTGCCTAGCCATAGACCACAGTGGATATGCAGAAATAACCCTGACTCACATCTTCTCTTTCCTCACTATTAGGGTCCCGATGGGCCTTCAGGAGCTCTGGGTCTGGGTGGATCTCGTGGTATCGTAGGTCTGCCTGGTCAGCGTGGAGAGAGAGGTTTCGCTGGCCTCCCTGGACCTTCTGTAAGTGCTTGAAGCAATACGTTGTCCTTATCAAATCTATTTGACATGTTGTTGCAACTTCATCATTTGAAAGTTCTTAAAAACTAAAACGTACTCTGTGTTTAGGGAGAGCCTGGTAAACAAGGATCTACTGGTACTGGTGGCGACCGCGGACCCCCTGGACCTGTGGGACCCCCAGGACTGAGTGGACCTTCTGGAGAGATTGGACGAGAGGTGAGCTACTACACAATAACACCAACAAAGAAATGGAATTACAATATAGTCAGAAAATAATGCTGTCATCTTTATTTATTGAATCACATTCCTGCCATGTCATAAAAAACATGTTTCTGTATCTCAGGGTACCGCTGGATCAGATGGACCCCCTGGTAGAGATGGATCTGCTGGAATCAAGGTGAGAGCCGCACAAAAATCTGACAACAAATCACACAGTCTGACAAGTGTTCTTTAGAGACCTGCTGGTTTGCAGAAGTCCTAACCTTGTGTCCTCCTGTAGGGAGAGAGAGGAAACACCGGACCCGCTGGCGCCCCTGGAGCTCCTGGAGCCCCCGGATCCACCGGACCTGTCGGACCCCTCGGAAAGCAGGGAGACAGAGGAGAGGGTGTAAGTAACACAACATACAACATACTACACAGGCACTATTCATTTTCACTTTATAATAAACTTTTTAGAGAATTTGTCCCATGGTAATCATTGAACATGAGGTACCATAGGATTCCAACACATCATATGGAGCAACAACTGAATACATACGCAATTGTTTGAATAGTTTTCTGAAGATTAGGCGTTAATGATACAAAATATGCATCTAAATTCCTTTTGGACGATTACTATTGATTGATTGATTGATTGATTTTCGAACAAGTAAAATAAATAATTACAAAACAAAACAAATGTTGCAATGCATAGTCATGTTAGAGAAATCAAAACAAAAAAACATTTTACAACAACAACAACAGCATTAGCAACATAAACAGTGTGTTCGAAAAGGAGTGAGAAGAAGTATAACTTATTTAATCTCACCCCCTTGTCCCTAAATGATTTATTTATAATCTGCAATAATTATCTTTTTTATGCATTATTATTTATATTATTAGTATTATTAATCTGCTTCACTTATTGATTGACATATACATACACTGATATACATATATGCACACATACATATACACACCTACCTACCTGTAGGTATATGTATACTATAACCATATATTTGTACAAAAGTTGGAAAAGCTATATCCGACAATAAATAATCATCAACATAAAAGCGTAAAGAAATTAAATAAGTTCACCTCTGCGAAATACAACCATTAGATGAGGTCAAATACATTTGCCATTTATTTGGTTTAGGTGGTAAAAACCCTAATATCACCATTGACTTTACCTTTAAACAATAATAATAATAAAGTACACAGATATTCCAGATACTACAATATGTGTGTGTGTGTGTCCTCTTACTTGACTTAACCACTCTGTTGTCTCTTCCTTCAGGGCGCTCAAGGACCTGCCGGACCATCTGGACCCGCAGGAGCCCGAGGAATGGCTGTGAGTATCTCCATCATCTACAATACCATTATGTGACTTAAGATCAGATTCAGGTTCATTCAAAGTGCTACACATGTGCAGCCATGCATTTAAACACTTGTTCAATCTTCACTCCAGGGACCCCAAGGACCCCGTGGAGACAAGGGAGAGTCTGGTGAGACTGGAGAGAGAGGACAGAAGGGTCACCGTGGATTCACTGGACTGCAGGGTCTTCCTGGACCTGCTGTAAGTATAATCTCTTTTTTCACGTCACTTCCCTTCCTCTGTCTGTTCTACTGTCTCATCTTATTGTCCCCCGTCCTAACAGGGCCCCAACGGAGACTCTGGATCCGCTGGACCTGCCGGACCAAACGGAGCTAAGGTAAGAAAACTGAGTGAAGGAGAAAAGCTATTTTTTCCATTTCTATCCTGGAGCTTTAACACCCGAGATATGTGATGGTAATGAAGGGCACAGGTTAGTCTTTTTGTAATTCTCCAATCACGTGAAGAAGACTGGGACAGGGAAAGGCCACGTGCTTTAATTACCCAGCGCTGTGATAAGATGGGCAGCCGAGGCATTTTGAAATTACTCCTCTGCAAGGACAGAGGCAGAGGGGCAGAGGGACGGTGATTTGTGAAAACCACTCCTGCTGAGATCTGAAATGGACTTCAATATCTATCCTGGATTAGCTAAGCACCGCCTGATAAGGGAAATGAAGAGAAATGTCACCGTACAAATAATCTTCATGCATAATAAGGCAAAGGGTCTGGGGTGATTGGGGTAATGGAGAAGAACTGCTGGCCCATTTCAATAGCTTCATCAGATTTATTTTCTTATTCAGACCGTAAATGGTTCTGAAATATACTGCAGTTTAGAAAATGGAGTAATATTTCAGACATGCTAGCTTCTACTGGCTTTAACTTGAACACTTCCTGTTTCTGTAGGGACCTGGTGGACCATCCGGACCCGCTGGCAAAGACGGATCAAATGGAACGCCCGGCCCCATCGGACCCCCTGGACCTCGTGGACGTTCTGGAGAAAGCGGCCCTGCTGTATGTCCACAAAATAATAAAAATCACCACAAGCCCTGTTACAGTCTTTAACTGATTCCCTGATCAATGTCCTGCTTTCCAACCTTCAGGGTCCTCCCGGAAACTCTGGACCCCCAGGCCCCCCCGGTCCTCCCGGCCCCGGCATCGACATGTCTGCCTTCGCCGGTATGGGTCAGACTGAGAAGTCCCCCGATCCTCTGAGGTACATGAGAGCCGATGAGGCCTCCAGCTCCCTGAGGCAGCACGACGTTGAGGTGGATTCCACTCTGAAGTCCCTCAACAACCAGATCGAGAACATGCGCAGCCCCGACGGCACCCAGAAGAACCCCGGCCGCACCTGCCAAGACCTGAAGCTGTGCCACCCCGAGTGGAAGAGCGGTAAGTCAGCCGTGGGGAAAGATTAAGATTGGAAAGCATTCAATAAGCTTGCCCTCTATGTCTAGACTTCATTCTTTTAAACCTCATGATTTCATCTCTCCAGGCACCTACTGGGTGGACCCCAACATGGGCAGCATTGCTGATGCCATCAAGGTGTTCTGCGACATGGAGACTGGAGAGACCTGCGTGAAACCAAGCATCGCCGAGGTGCCAAAGAAGAACTGGTGGACAAGCAAGAGCAAGGACCGCAAACACGTCTGGTTCGGAGAGACCATGAATGGAGGATTCCACGTGAGTAAACTTATAATCTCGGTATAACTGATCTTAATAGTAAAAACGATCCTAAACGTGCTAATGACATCCCTACATCTTCATCTTACAGTTCAGCTACGCTGATGATGGCCCTGTTGCCAACGCTGGCCTCATTCAGCTGACCTTCCTGAGGCTCCTGTCCACTGGGGCATCCCAGAACCTCACCTACCACTGCAAGAACAGCGTGGCCTACATGGACCAGGCCTCTGGCAACCTGAAGAAGGCTCTGAAGCTGCAGGGCTCCAACGAAGTGGAGATCCGCGCCGAGGGCACCAGTCGCTTCACTTACACCGTGATGGAGGATGGCTGCAAGGTGAGCGCAGACTGCAGCAAGATAGAGACAGAGGAAGCTAGACTTTAGTAGCTAGTTTTACATTTCAATGATTTTTGTTGTACCATAACACTTCTCTTAACCTATTTTTCTATTTCCACCCAACAGACACACACAGGCCGGTGGGCCAAGACCGTCATCGAGTACAAAACACAGAAAACCTCCCGTCTGCCATTCGTGGACATTGCTCCCATGGACATCGGAGGAGCGGATCAGGAGTTCGGAGTGGAAGTAGGCGCAGTCTGCTTCTTGTAAAGTGGAATATCACAATGGCCCCCCAAAAAGAACACAGGAAATAAATAAACTCAAACCATGAACATTAACACACACACTTCCACAATAAAGAAGACTGGAAATTTATAAAAGAAAATTGATACTTTTTCTCTCAACAACGAACAAAGTGCTCTCCAAGTTGTACTCCCTGGAAGTTAGCACTGAAGGGCACCGGCAATATCCGTACACCCACACCAGCATCAACCCGTCAACCCGCTTCCTGAGACCCAGTCATGTTTCCCATGGCCCACTGTTGACGGGGACGAGTCAGAGCCAGGAGGAAGAGGGACCAAGCGAACAAGTTATGGAGAACAGAAACATGACTTGATGTCACTTATTTATTGTCTAACCTGAATGGGCAGAGTTGAGGTAGGACTGGACGGGTTTACTTTGTAAGTAAGAGAAGCCCCCTTTCCACTACAGAACAGCCGCACAGCCTCTGTCCCCAGTCCTACTCCACCTCCCTCCCTGTTGCCCTCCTGACACACAAATACGGCATTTTGAATCAGTGTAGACCAAAAATAAAATCAGTAAAATCAAATCCAGGTTCTCCACGCCTCTCCATCGCGAGCAGGAGTTAAACCTTTACTGTGTATTATAAATCCTTGGTTCTATTGTTGTAAAAGTCTGTGTTTATAAACAACCAGATGGTCTTATATATATTTCCACATTATGTGTGTCTATATGCACACCAACACTTTTTGGAAAGTGAGTTCACCTTTGGGATGTATGTTTCCATGATACGCCTCGACTGACCATCAGAGGAAGGCCCAGTTATCATCTCCCCCCCCCCCAAAAAAAAATTGAAAGAAGTTGAGGGATTTTTTTATTTTATTTTATTGTAGCCGTCCGGATTGTTTAAAGCTACCTCACTCTGAAAAACAAAGTGAAAATGTTTAAATCTGGGATCTGGGGCTAAAAGGCCATTTATGCTTTGGGTTGCTCTCTCTTCAGAAGGTGCTATGAGTTCTTTAATTCAGTCTCCGCCCAACGCCCCCCCCCCCCCCTCACAAACCCTTATTCCCACTAGCCTCACATCACACACTCACACTCCACCCTGCAGGAGGGGTGCAGTCGGGTAAAGAAGGGGAGACATGGGCTACTTTGGAAAGCCTCCTCTGGAAAGCCTCAAAGGGGGCTTAGAGGACGGTCGCTTTAAAAACAAACCAGGGTGGGTTGTCTCTGTGTGTGTGTGAGGGCGTGTACATTTTTTAATTAATTTTATTATGATCATTTTTGTTTTGTTACACTTCTAATGGATGTAAATTGGAAAATAAAAGGAAAACCGGATTAAGAATGCAGTTGATTTTTAATTGTGTTTTGAATAAAAACAGAAATAGCGTGGGGACGTATTTCTACTTTCAACAGAACAATTCATGTGTGCTCAAATGTTTTTTTTTTCTGTTATACTTCATGAGGTCAGTTACTCTTGACTGTGAGTGGAGAGTGTGTGTGTGAGTGTGTGAAAGTTTAAGACTGTGTGTGTTTAATATGAGAGTCTAATAACAACAGGAACAGAAGTACTGTATTTGTTCTGCGGTGTCAGGGTGGGGCTGGGTGCAGATGGCTCCTGTTTGTCTGAACTAATAGGCATAAATAAAGATCATTTTGTGAATGAACTGAAGTCAAGTATCTTGTAGAGTAATTATGATTCTGAGTTACTGCGTCTCATACTGTGGCCAGCTTCTTCTCCGGTCGGTTCTGAGTAATAGAAGCTTGACTGTACAGCACTTTGGCTCGACCAAAAATCGTTTATAAATGTGCTATATAAATAAAACTTGATTTGATTTGACTTAAGCCTTCAAAGCGACATATTCTTATTCAAAAATATAAAGCACAATTAGCTTCTCAAACTTAACATTTCATACACATGCAGATCCAAATCAGGACACACAAAAACATGCTAGTATTTCAGATTGTGATGACAATAAAAATCAATGACAATTATTATTAGGACTGCGGAAAAAACAAGATTAATGGACATTTAAAGGACAACTCCACTGATTAGTTATAAGGAAGTGAGCTTACCAGACTCATCTGCTGGATCACATTAGCTGCTACACCAAAATGTTGGTGGTAAAGTTGCATTGTGGGTAATCGTGTAGGCACCAAGTAGTAGCACTGAAAAGAAGAATGCCTTAAAATATAAAAGGTGCTGTGTACCAAGTCCATACGGCATAATTATATACTTGTATGAACTTCCTGTTTAATTGTCAAAGTATATCGTCTTAGCAGTTAGTATACAACATTTAAAACTATATAACAATACATTTTTTTTCTTTGCCTAAATCCTTCCGGCCCACATTTGTAAGTGTTCCGGCCACTCCTTTTTTGCTTACCTAAATCCTACCGGCCCACCTTTGTAAGTGTTCCGGCCACTCCCTGGAGGGATGTTACAGATGGATAAACAAGCTCCAAAGCATAAAGGCATTTTGTATAGTTTGTGTATACAGTATACAGTATTGTAGCGAGCCCTTGGTTCAGAGGGAGGAGCTTGCATAGGGGAGGGCGGGGGGGCTTGGCAGGGAAATAGGGTTCAAGGGGAGTGGCTGTACCCGTAGGATAGAAAAGGGGGAAGTGACGTCTGACTCAGAGGTCGCGCGGCTGTGGAGAAGAATGTGTTGCCCACATTCTGTTACTGAGTTTAGGCTAGTTAGCTAGCAGGTTTATTGTTTTGGGTGCAGTCACTTTTGCCTCCACTTGCTGTTCAAATAAATGTCGAAAGAAAAAGTAAATCTGTTTACAGTTCTGTTTCATATGGGTGTTGAGAGATGTATCCATAGATTTTGCTCTCAAAGTGCACCAGATTGATGCATTTAACTTCAACATTTAAAAAAAATTCTTCCCGGGGTAGCATGCCCCCGGACCCCCCTAGAGGAGGTGAGGTCCACCACCTGCCCACACCCCGTTAAATTGTCTCACCCACATTGAGGATGCTTCCTACGCCCATGTTCTATTCCATGTGTCAAGTCAGGCAAATTGGGTCCAAATGTTATTGCATCAATGTTAACATTAAAATCAATACATATATGCTGTAACTATTTTTGCTCTAGGCAACTCAAGGGCTGAGGTAATGTGATTACTATATGAATAATGGTCCAAAATAACATTAAATGCATAAGGGTTTTAGTTAAGAAACATACTTTCGTCGCCGGCCGGCCGATACATGCCGCGCATTAAGTGGGCATGTCTATTAATCCCCGGGCCACTTTTTCCTCCCAGTCCGCCCCTGACTGTATGTATAATTGGTTAGTACAATAAAGAAAGGATTTGTTTTGGAATTATTTTGTGTTCCGTTTTTTCTTGGGCGGCCCTCAATCCAATATTGGGTACCTAAATTGGCCCTCACTCATCAAAACTTTGAGAACCCCTGAGCTACACCATTGTTTGGTTTCCATGGTAGCGCGTCTCTTTAGTAGCGCACGCAACTGAAAGTCTGAGAGGGTGAGGAAGATAGTCACAGCAAACAGAACAAGAATCAACAACTCGACCACTCAAGGCAGTGCACTTACAACTACAATAAGCATGTTAATGTTAATCTAATACACGGTGGTTTTGAACCCTTTGCTCCCGATTTCTGAGGTCTCAAAGTTGGCAAGTATGTATGTTAGGCTTTATTATTTTTTCAACTGAATGTTTGGTTCAAATGTTTTGAGAAATAAGGAAGCAAAACAAGTCAGTTCAGCAGAAATGTACATATTTATTAACAATCCATGATAACAAAAATGACTTGAGTGAGTGTGTGATGGTGGGTGAGGGACAGTTAAGAGGCGAGTTCTGTGAAGAGCGACTGGTTGAAGTCTGCAGGTCTCTCCTGAGGCCGGGGCAGGGACGGGCTGCCACCCAGCCCAAATTGTGGGACCCCAGTGCTCAGGAAGTAGAAAGGCACGTGGGTGATTCTTCCAGTGGACCAACACTGAGGACAGACAGAAAGGTTACTTTGGAGAAGCCAATAGCATTCATGTATGTTTCTGCAAGGTTCATCAAATGTGAGACTTTTCAATACCACATAAGATGCAATTGAAAACCTTATATAGCAGGGGTTCCCAACCTTTTTTCCCAAGAGAAGAGTTGGAAGTTGCCAAGTGTCCCCCCCACACACACAAGGGGGGGTGGGGGTTTAAAAGTCTCAAGAATGCTACAACTACTGTCACAAACTGGATGAATGTGAAGTATTTTGTTAAAGGAGGATGAAAGCGTAATTAAGGAGCACTATTGGAGTGACTTTGATGGTTATTGGACTCAGGATTAATTCATTTGGATTCCCGCTGTATGAAGAAATGAAAGGACGGCGCAAGTGGAAACAATTCACAAAGGGATTAAACTGTTTAAAACACATGCTCAAAGTAAGCCGGATTATGCCGATGTGTTTATGTGGATTCAAAAGTCGTAAATAATCTACAAAATGGAGGAGATCGATCTGATCGGAGCAACTGTGACAAATAATCCAACTGAAACCGTCATGGACAATGACTATGTTTTAAAAATGCGCTTATCCAGAAAAGCCTGGTTTGGAGCCTTACGGGCAGAAGAAACATTTCTGTCTTTTTATGCCTATAATAGCTACTAACTTGAATTTGTATTCACTCGAATGAATCAATTATTTTTATATTTTATTGTAATGTAGAGACAAGGCTTTTAGTGACAGTCGTGTAGTGCGTTACAATTATATGTAAAAAGCGCCCCCCAGGTTGGGAACCACTGCTATATAGGACCAAAATCACCACATTATTAAACGTTATCAAGTGTATGAAAATGTTAACGTTAAGACCTACCACAGTGAGCAGAGCTCCGTGCTGGAAGTTGGGACTGAACTGAATGAGTCTGGCCTCAGCGCCGGCCTCCCCTTGAACAAAACCACTAGAACAGAGAAACGTTTACAAATTCAGTACAGCTCATACAGTTGGGCGTGCAGTAATACTCCTCTGTCATATGTACAACGTTAGCGCTCCACAAATATGAAATGCAACCACACATAAGAGTACAAACCAAGGCAGAAGCTCAAAGACGGGGTTGGTTCTCGTCTTGAACACGGCTATGACTGCAGGCCGGTCTGCTGCTTGTGGATCGCCTGAGAGGTAAAATAAAATATGGAGATGAGTTATTAAAATGTAAAATATAACACTAATATTATACTGATAGAGTTCATGGTGATTAAACAGAAGGAAAGTGAGACAGACCCTTGAGAAGCACCGCCAGCCTCTCTCCTGTTGAGTCCCACGCTAAGGACTGGATCTCTCCTCCAACACTGGCAGACAGATGAGACAGAGGTGAGCGAGTGATTGTTGTGTAACATGCAGAGAGGAAGTCAAGATGCTCTGAATAGTGCTGCTGATTTCTGCTCATCAAAGCTTTGTGAAAATCATAATCTGTGCTTCTGTTTTCTCTCTTTGATTTTAGAAGCCCTGCTCATCAGTTTTGAATGAAAAGCTCTTACATGATGTCTCCATCTGGCGTGTTAAAGGTCGTCTCTGATAGGTCGGCCACCACAGATGCTGCCTGTGGACCTTTGGATGTGCATGAAGGGACGCCTGCTGAATAACAACGACATCATACTGGTCAACTTTAGTCAACTTATCAAAACTCTTTCTGGTACTTTACTAATCACTTTTTTCTTCAACTTAAAAAAGAAAACATCTGCATATGTTGTGTTAAGCAGAGAGATGACCTGGAGAGTCAGTGAAGGTCAGAGCGTAGATGACCGCCTCCCCCTGTACGGTGAAGAGAAGGCGACTCCCGTCTGGACTCCAACAGCCAGACTAACCAAAACAAACAAACAAAACAAAATATGTTTTTTGTATTAATAGAGATACACTGGTAGCATTTAGATAGATCTTTAAACTGAACTGTTGGTTCTGATATTTAACTAAATCATTTTTACTTAAAAAAAACAAAACAAAAAAAAATATCTTAACTTTTCTCTGAAGGATCAAATTCAATTATATTTTTGTTAACAATGACTATTAAAGAAGTAACATTGCTTCCAAAACAAACAAAGTTACACAACCTTCTTGTTTACAACACCGCTAAAACTAATGACATTGTCCTTCTAGGGTCCGCTGCAACTACTTTTAAATCCAGGCTGAAGACTTTTCTTTTTGTCGCTGCTTTTAATTGAACTATTCATATCTTATACTGCACTGTAACTTTTATCCATGTATTTTTCTTTTAATGTTTCTTTTATTAGCTTTTCTTTTAATGACTGATTTTAAATGCCATTTTCTGAATGTCTTTCATTTTTTGTAAAGCACTTTGAATTACCTTGTGTTGAAAAGTGCTATATAAATAAACTTGCCTTGCCTTGCTTCTAGAGCGAGCGTGGCCCATTATTCTGCACATCTACTAACTAACACTAACTTTAAAACAGAGACAGGTTTTACCTGGCAGCGTCCTTTCACACATGGCCATCGCTCACAGGTCCACATCCTGGTTTCCCAAACCCTGAAGAAAGACACGATAATTATCCAAGTGTAAAAACTCAAATGACTGCCCACTTATTATCTTATAACACCTGTTACACTCAGACTATTCCACTAATCCCCCACAACCTTAAACATATTCATGAGAGCCAGTCTTTATTATAATACACAAGGCATTTCACATATTCATTGGCAGCTTTACATACTGTAGCTTTAAAGTGAGGGTAAGATTAGAAAAGGTTTTTGAAACATTTGAATCTCTGAAGTCTCTGACCTGAACAGGGCTGAGGGCGTGGAGGCCAGAACATGGCTGCCGTCAGGGGACCAGGACAGGAAGGTGACCCCTCCCCCTCCGACACGCTGAAGAGGCACACAGCTCTCTGCAGCCACGTCCCAAACCTGAAGATACACAACAGCACACACACACACACACACTTTGTAAACCAATGAATGCGAGATGAATTCGATGTAAGAATAACTGGATTGCCTCGTACCATCATGGCGGTGTCCATGGGGGAGGCGGACACCAGCAGAGAGCCGCTGGGCGACCAGGAGATGGACGTGACGGGAGAGTGACCGGGCTGAGACAGAACCTGAGCACAGCCGGAGGAAGGCCTGGAGAGGAAGAGGAGCACAGGGATACACTGTGAGGTTCAACGAAGAAAATCTTTTTTTGTCTGTACCGGTGTTCAATAACCAGCATAGACAATACAAATAAATAATTATTAAAAAGGTGACATGTTTGTTTGTAGCCTTTATTTAAACAGGTGAAAGCCCCTTGAGATCAAAAGATCTCTTTTTCAAGGGTGACATGTCATGCTTTTCCGGTTATTACCCGTCCCCTTGTGTGTTATGAAGGTTTTTCTGCATGTAAACGGTGTGCAGAGTCAAGGGGGAGGGGGGGGGAAGCGGCAGCGAGCCGTTTAGTGGAGAAAGTGAATACTGCTGAATATACATACTTTACAGAGATGCTGTATGCGAAACCAATGTGAGTTTGGAAAATTGCACAGTATTTTTCTATACCTCAACAATGGAATTATGATCAGTGGAAATGGCCATGACACCTCTCCTTTAAAGAAATATTTCAGCCCTAAAATCTATTTATAATAAATTTTTCACTCCACGTTAACCTGAATGAGAAAAAAAATGATTTAACTCTTGATGAATAGAATTGTTAACAAGAGAAAACGTCAAAAAAAGGGCAGCATAATTTGGTGTAAATGACTAGTTGGCATTATATATGTTGGCATAGCAATTGCAACTTGATTTACGATATTAGAGAGAATGATCATTTATTAAATAGAATTCACATTATCATTAAAAATATATAATGAGTCATGGTCAATGTTTTGAGAGGATTTCTACCAAGCAAGGACTTTTAATTAAGTCTGGTGAGCACCGTTGTTAGCCCACAATATTTCATTCTGGATGATATTTTCACACATTTGCCTTTACCAACTAGTCCATATTGCAATTTCGATAACAATTCTTTAATTGTGCTGCCCTTAATTAAAGGAGGGGTAGGTAAGTTTGAGAAACCGGCTCGAGATACACTTGTTATATTCCATGGAATGCTCTTAATATGAGCTCAGCTCCGCTGCAGGAGGACACGTTCACCATGGCAGAGTTTGCTTCAACATCGTCCACCGGTCGCAAAAGAAAAACTGTAATGGAGCAAATTATGAAGAAAAAGAAAGTGGAAACTAGGAGAAGTCAAACCAGAGTCAATATCGGAGTTGCTTTTCAACTATGGCGACTATTTACGGGGGACACCGAGCTGATATGTAACGTTACCGGCGCAGCCTGCTCTCGCCAGATAGACGTAACATTTGTAATACATTTTCACAAAACAAACATGCTAGCTTCAAAAATATAAGCACTGACAATAACTGTGTTATACATTTGTTTTACATTCATTATCATGATCTTGTGCGCATTCATGTGTGTTGGAGGAGGTGCTCTGTATGAAGTCTGAAGGAAGGGGCGGGTTCTTTTCGATTGTGTACTTTGGAATTTTTGTGCACTCGAGGCGGTTTCTCAAACTTACCTACTGCTCCTTTAAAAAAAAAAAATTAGTATAAAAACTCTCACAAAACTTGTGCAGTATAATCCAAGTCTCCTCGAACCGGCCAAAAGCAACCTATAAACACATCTTTACTTCACACACCTGGTGGACAGGGAGCAGGGGTCGACGTGCCACACCAGCAAACAGTTCTGACAGGCGACAGCGAGCGCCGACGCACACAGAGGCTTCCACTGAACCGCTGCGACACTCTTCTGCAGACGGTGCTTCAGCGTGGGCGTGGTGGCACTGGGAGACACGAGGACAAGAGAGAGTCAGGGGAATAGTGTCTCAGAAAGACAGAGCGACGTAAGAACCATGCTGTATCATTACTATTATTATAAATACACACCATTATTATTATTATTATTTATTACATTACAGATTAGATTTTTATACTCCTGGAAATACTTTATTCTTTATTCCTGTATCCCTTATTCCTAAGTATGTATGCTGCGTGTATTTTGTTGTCTTATGTTGTGATGTTTTGTTTTTGTTTTGATGGCACCCTTGAAAGAAGCATTTATCTCATTGTACATGTATAATGACATTAAACGATTCTATTCTGTTCTGTTCAAGGAGGCCGACATAAGATCAGATTCTGTGTTTGTAGATGTCCTGACGACACACCGCTTTATTAACCGTGCCAAGGAGGTTCTGTTTTTGGCTGTTGCAGAATTACAATGAAACTACTGGCCTGATTTTCATGAGACTTGCTGACAGAGTGTAGCATCGGCCAAGGAGGAAGCCATTCAATTATAGAGAGGATTTGAATCATGGGGGGGGGGGGGGGGGATACATGCATGCATGTTTACAGCCTTGTCAGAGGTTTGCACTCCCTAACGTTAGAACTTTGATCTTCCTACTGGGACAAGACAAAATGGCTTCGCTTTAAGGCCAGCTGTATGTGTTCAACCTTTTCTTCTAATTTCTAGACATGGACATTACCTTAATTATTATTTAATTTATTTTTGGACTATTACATCTGCTTGTTTCATGATTCTCTCTGTTGAGCTTTGATCAGCAAATAAGTCTAAACTGAATATATTTGAATTCACAGATATGCAGCGTAGACTTATTTCCATTAGCGGAAGACACTACCTTTTGGGGTTGTAGATCTTAATGGAGTCGTCCAGCAGGGCTAGAGCAAACTTATCTGCGTGGGGGTGCCAGGCGAAGGCTCGCACCACACAGTCCGACCTGGTGAAGCAAGAAGGCAACTTGTTTCAGTCAAGCAACAGTTAAAATACCCAAAGATATTCAGTTAGCGTTCATGTAACTCAAGCAAACACAAATGATTTTTACATTTAAAAACCTGAAACCTTGAAGAAATTACTTCAAATTATAATTGTCATGATTGTGGAGGATAAATGTTCTGATGATTCACAAATATGAATCAAATAATTGTTCCAGTAAAGTTAAACTGTGTCGCCAGTATGTCTGCTCACCACCTGTTCATAATAAATAGAATCCTTCATTTGCCCTTTGAGAGCAAAATTAAAACTACAGATAAAACACTTACCAGTTGAGCACTTGTGAAAACTCAGCCAGCATGTCCTCGCTGCTCATCTACACAGCGACAGGTAAAAAGATGTTCAGTAAATGCATCACAACAACTATCTGTTAATTAAGTGTGAAGAACATATATAAGTAACTCACTGTGAGATGAGGAAACAGGGAGCCGTGGAAGGAGGAGAACCATCGGATCAACGCCAGCGTGAAGCCAGAACTCACTGACATCCATTTAGGCACTGCAAGGACACGAGACACAGGAGAGGGCACGTGTAAACATCAATGGGTATGACGGGTCTCTTCGTTAAGTGATCAAATAATCAAAATATGTTGGCGTACCTTCTGTATTTGAGTTGGTAATTTCATCCAGTAGCCCTGTGAAACCACCATCCCGCCTGAAATGGACAAATAAGAAGCATAAATAACCTTAGTCTGTAAAAGATGAGACAAAATGTTGATATTACAGCATACAGTGTTAAATGATTTTATGCAAAACAGTGTTGGAACACTGGCTCAGATATTTGTGCATGTTCTTAAAGTGTGAAGAAAGGAGTTTGATCCAATTTGACTAGATGTTGTTTAATACGTTAGGTGTACCGTAATTTCCGGACTATTCAGCGCACCTGAATATAAGCCGCACCCACTGAATTTTTAAAAAATACGTATTTTGTACATAAATAAGCCGCACATGTCTATAAGCCGCAGGTGCACCTGTGAGACCCGGGGAGAGTCTCCTGTCAGGAGAGAATGAATGTGGAAGAGCGGGACGCTGTGGGCTGTGTGTGCGCTCTCTATACCCCATACTCAAAAGGCAAGAGCGTGCGCCTGTGGACAGAGGTGTGTCTCGCGCACACAATGATGTGCAAACTGCTACTTTTACATACAGTTTTCTCGGCCTTCTGCTCTCTGTGTGTTGACCCAGTCTTCGAGCTCATTTTCTAGTATCACGCTGCTGTTTCTAACGAAAAAATCCATAAATTAGCCGCGTCATTGTATAAGCCGCGATGTTCAAAGCGTGGGGAAAAAGTAGCGGCTTATAGTCCGGAAATTACGGTACTTTCTTTGCACACATATAATTGTGGGCTTCATCGTGTGTGTGTGTGTGTGTGTGTGTGTGTGTGTGTGTGTGTGTGTGT
>CALSBZ010046817.1:938593-970845 GCA_943591055.1 Gobionotothen gibberifrons | reverse complement strand
TATAAAAGACGTACAAAAGTGCATTTTGCATGATAGGTCACCTTTAACATATTTCTGATAATAACCAATAAACACCACAAAGTCAATGCCCAAACCTGACTATTATTAGCTCGCTTGCCATGCGTTTAACCTCCGTGTGCTTTCCTTTTGTTTTGAATATCTCCAGACGTCCGACTAGCATCACCAAGGGCCAGTCGGTGTCCACCTTCAGCTCAGAGAACCTGTCGGTGTCGGATGGCGAGGAGGGCCACACTACGGACCACTCGCACAGCGGCACCCCCGACGTGGTTAGCACCAACACAGACGACAGGTTGGACGATCGCAGCGACGACCTCCTTTCTCAGGGCTCAGAGATCCCGGCGGACAACACTGACGGCCTGTCGGAGAGAGACGGAGCGCTGGGACCGGCCAAAGCTCCGCTGGACGCCGGGGGGAATCCTAATGAGGTGAAGAAGCTCCACCGTGGGGAGTTGCATGTTTCTGTGTCATTCTCTGAGACTGGTGTTAAAGAACATACTCCAAAAGCCAGTGGTAGAAAATGCAAAAAAAGTATACTTAATTTTAACCTTGGGGCAAATGTGTACTTTGGCCTTTGACACCTTACAACAAAGTAATGGTTTCTGGTTTGGACCCTTTCTCTGATTTGAGATGTCTATAAGTTCTCAGATGGTTTACGTAAAGATATACATTATTAAGGCTGGCCCTTCTTTGTAGATCAGTCGACTAATAGGTTGTTTTGGTGTTAATCAAATAACATTTCTTTAATCGATGAGTCATTTTTTTAAAGGCTTGATTCATGCTAAATAACTTTTTCAAATAAAATAATGAAATGTCTCTTTATAAACACAATATTTACAGCGGTGCTTGTGATGATTCTTTTCGTAGCTTTTTTTACAAATCTATTATAACAAGGAAAAACTTGATAAAAGTCCATAACAATTACAGTTGAGGCCAAAATGATTTGCCCCCCAGGAGTTATGGAACATTTTCCTAAAATTCCCAATGTTTGCAGCATTGATAAAACTTGATATAATCAAACATTCACCAGTGCTATTTAGTAGCTTTTGGTATATTTTGGAAAATAAAATACGTTTTTAGGGTTGCTTTATATCAAATATAGTGAAAAATGGGTTGGTCAAAAATATTAGCCCCCATGTGAATTTTTTCAAACCACACCTAATCAATCAATCAGCAGTCATTTTTTTAAAGGCTTGATTCATGCTAAATAAATTTTTCAATTAAAATAATAAAATGTCTCTTTGTAAACACAATATTTAAAGCGGTACTTGTGATGATTCTTTTCGTACGTTTTTTTACAAATCTATTATAAAAAGGAAAAACTGGAGAAAAGTCAAAAATGGTTAACTTACCTATGCTGTCTTCTTTTTTTGTATTAAATACCATTCATTATTTGACAACCCCCAGATTTATCTTGTGACCCCTATGTTGGGAACCACAGGACAAAACTACCTGACTGTATGTAAAGTAGATAAAGAAGATAACCCTCAACCAGAACCAACAATTCTGCTAAATGCAGGACCTGTACTTTTAATGTAGCATTGTTGGTTATTTGACTCAAGTAGATGGTTTGAATCCTGCTTTACACATCTCCTGCATGACATGCCCTCTCTCTCTCCAGAGCCGGGCCCTGTGTGATGACTCTGACTGCGACAGTGCAGAGCTGGACCAGCCGGGCAGCGGAGAGCCCAGCCGCCCCCCCGGCGCGTGGGTGCAGCCCCCTCTGCCCTACCAGGGGTCTCCACAGGCGCCACACACAGCTCCTCCATAGATAGCTGGATGCTAGCAAAGACCTCCAGCTCCTAGTGATGCAGTACATTACTGTTGTCATGAGGAATCACACCTACTTCACCACTCAGACTATGACAAGTCGACTTATGGTGTCTCATAAGTTTGTTGGATGGCATAGGACATTTGTCGTAACCTGATATCGGATATTTTGGCAGCTTGTGACATCCGATAAATGTCATTGAAGTTCAGTAGGGTTTTTGTTTTAGGCAAAATAGTTACAGAAGTAACGTTAGCCACTGCTCCGGGTTCAGCAGAAACCCAACCACTGACGCACACGCACGCACAAGAAACCACACTCGTTGTCCTTTAAACACTCTAATCCTCACTCTGGGAGCATCCTCCATGATACTCCACACACTAATGCATCAAAAACTAATGAATAATAATGTAAATATCCATTACATACCACATGAGAAATATCTAACTTTATTTTATTTGTAAGATAGAAATGTAAGATTAAAATGGTATGCAGCCCTGTGAACAAATGCATGACTACGTGTTTATAATTTATGGTTTGAATGTGTCCGTTTTATATTTTGTGAAAGTTTACACTTTTTTAATCCTAAGTATTACTTGAGGTTTTTTTGTTTTGTTAATAAATGTCAGCACTCAAGAAAAAAAAAAAAGGAATGAAAATCTCACCACGATGTCGATCACGATGTATAATTAGGATTCTCAGTAGGTAATATATTATTTTTTTTAACCCTCGTACTACTGAGTTATAAATACATAAAAGACATGGTTGAGGTTTTTTATTAAGCTTATCTTAGTGATGGGATGGAGAACATTTGTGTCACAAAAAAATGCACTTTTGCCATTACCGGTGTTGCTTCACCGGTTTCTCAAATTGTCGGCTATTTGATTGTGTTTCTTAGTAGGGTGTGTTCATGTAATGAAATACACTAGCATTGGTAACCAAGGTACTATCTAAGCAACACACACTGGTGCTAGTGCTTCAGTAAAGGAGACCCCTCCGATTTAGCATTGCACTCCTGTAACATTGTCAGCCTAACGAAGAACAGTTCAAGAAAAAAAGCGATCAAGAGGTCAAAATCAGTACTGCAGGACCAGATATTGTCTACTTTATTCCACACATTATTACTTCTGGCGTCTACATTACCCACAATGCATCTCGGCCAAGAGCAGTTGTTTGGGGACTCCTTAAAGAATTGGTAGAAACCTTCTCTGTCCGAGCTCTGAGTTCACGTTAGTTGAGTTTTCCGGAAAAATGTATAATGCACACATACAATCTGAGAACAGGTTATTTTTGGTTCATGCGTTTCTATAATTGTTATATTTGGTCTCCCACCTATGCACATGGAAATTGAGTCACTTTAAATCCCATTTGGGCCTATTTTAATTCAAGATACATTTATCTGACTACATATGCCCCTCTTAAAAGATGTATCTTGGACATAAAGCTGATATATATTACAGCACTATTTAGTAGTGCATATTTTCCAATACAACTTCGTGTTGTTCAATTGTGTGCAGCAAAAATGTTTAGTCATTTAAAAATCAGCTGGAAAGTTTAGCCGTGGCGCTATGAAAGGAGCAAAAAGTGTATCTTTGTATCGATGATCACAACAAAAAAAAAATGTCATCCATGTTTGACCTTACAATTAGGCTTGAGATCTAAAGGTTGTGTAGGTTTAATCCTGGGGTTAAGGCAACAATTTGATGAATGGAAAACTTTAGGTTGTTTTGCTAGCTTATCCAGGAGGAGAAACTCAATGCAAGCCTATATCAACAGAATCAGGATCAACACAGTCATGGTCACACAGCCACAGTGGGATGTAAGGAACCCTTCAGGTCAAACATACAAATGTTTTTGGGAGCCCCATTGGGCCAGAGTTTTGATTTGCAAGTAGCAGCTAAGGTCACCCTCCCATAGAGATGAAGCGCTGGCTACAGAGCTCTAATAAAGTCCCCCATTCCTAACTCCACACCTCCAGAATACTTTTCATTTTCGAAATGGTAGTCTTCAGAGTTGTATAATAGAAAAAGGCATTAAACAACTTTAAGTGTGTAAAATCTGTGGAGTTCCCCTTTAAGTAAAGAACCAAAAGGACTCCTGTAGTTCACGATGTTCCCGTTACCCTTTAAGATGCGGAGGTAGCCAGATAAGGAATAGAGCACTTCTGTGGTGGTTACTAGTCGTAAGTAAGTATCCTTTGGGTTTAAATAGAAATGTTTTGTTTTTATACAGCATTGCACATTGTACCTGTAACATAGGAATTATATCAAAGGCAAAATATGAGCAACAATAAATGATGTATTGGTTAAAAAAGAAAAGTTGTGTGATATTTATCTACAGCATATACTAGGGCTGCTCAATTAATCGTATTTTAAATCGCGATTACGATTACAAAAACAACGTAATCGAAATAAAACGATTCTTTTTGTATTATTACAAATACATTCGATTTTTTGGGGGGTTTTCAGTTGAATTATACTTAAAGTTCAGGGTAATCAACTGTTCAAAACATACCGTTAAAAAAAAAATTCTCCAATAAATGGATGTTTTCAAAGTCAATGAATACTCGCATTTACAATTATTGAACCAAATAATCGAGCAGCCTTAGTATATACTAGTTTGTGCTGTTGCATCACATAAGACAGCTGAATGAGAAATAAACGACATTTTCAATGATTTTAAGCATGTCCAAAAGGTTCCCGTGTCTTTTCTTAACTTATCTTTTGCACCGGGTTGTTTATAAAAAAATGTAATCCCCCACGGGAAGAAGCCATGTTGGATTATTAATATATTAATATATCTTGAGCTTGATAACAGGGTAATGAAGGTGTCAGCTATCTTTAGAAGTAAGTAAACATCCCAACATAAAAATGAAAAAACGGATTGTTTAAGCATTTCACATCTTTTTTTTATTTCTGCATTTCATTTCTTCAACAATTGAATTGCAACCAGATCTACAATAGTTTGAAAACGTGCACAAAAACGTGAGTTTCTTCATCCTGCAAAGAATAATAAAAAATAAAATCTGACCCAGGCAAAAAAGGATAGCAGGAAACTAGTGTTAATTCTATAATTCTCCTTCTAGTTAATCATAATTTAATACCTCAGCATAATATACTTATAAAGACAAATTTGTCTTGTAGTTTTGCCCCTTGCCGCATTCCCCAGCCCTGCAGTTAAAAAAAATATTTTCTCTATTTAAAACAAACATTTCAATGTTATTATTATCATCATCATCATCGTCATTACTATGGTCTTAGTAATTTCAGAGAAAAGAAAATATTTTCCTCTCATTCAGGCCCACACCTGGTGACCAAGGCCCACCCACCCTTATCAGAATCCAATACACAACAATGCTCAAAAGTCCTGATCGAGAAATCAAACGGATGGAAACACAGGAATGACACAAAACAATTACTCAGCAAATTAGAGGTGAGACAAAACGTAGCTTAACATTTGCGTTTGAACCCGCCCTCAACGAGGGATAAATTACCTTCTACGTTTTTCCTGCATACATCTTCACCTGGAGATCATTCACACCCACTGAAACCCGTTAAACCCACAATGCCTCATCAGGAAGTACAGCTTCAAATAGAAGATGGCAAATATCAATGAATTCTACTCTTACACGGAGCTGTGTATTAAATAAAAATAAATAGATATTTAAAAAGGGAGAGAACAGTCCATCTATAATGTTATGGTGTCTTTTTTCTTCATTTTTTGTACATTTTCTAAGAAAAATCTGACATAAGAAAAACATTATTTATGCCTTTCCAGATTTTTCCAAAACGTTTTACCTATATCAAGAAGGTCATACAGATATACAGTAAAATAAGAGGAAAAAATACAACAGAAGTCTTTAAAAACTATATGCAAAGGGGATTTAAAAACATAATAAATAAATAAAATACCAATATCATGATGATGGGGTAATTACAACTGAGTAGGTGTGTAACCAAAAAGAGGAGAAAACAGTGAGTTTATAGTACTTGGTTTTTGCATTAAGTTCAATAAGGGACCTCTTGGTAAAAAGTAGGGGGAGGGGTTACGTTAGGTGCTGATGAAGATCCTCCGGTCAGTTGGCTGCGAGTCCAGTAGCTTCAGAAGAGAGCCTGAGGAGCACAACACAGAACAAGAAGCGTTAAATTCCTTCATATTTGATTCTAAATAGTCATTTATTTGAATTTTCTCTCTTTTCACAAGCTACCCTTTGCTACTTGGCAATAACAAAAGTAGCCCCAACATGACGAAGTGAGAAAGATATTTTTTATCCCGTCCAAATGGGACCTTCCGCCCGTCCTCGCTAATGCTCTGGCAATAATAAACACATTCAATATTTCCACTCTAATCCCGTGATTAACCAATAACACTCACATTTTAAAGCCCCTTTCATACAGATTAGTGCAATTTAGAGAGATTTAAAAAATGGCATGCAAGACAGAAAACAACAATAAAAGTGTTATGTTAACATTTTAAAATAAGATATTAAAAAAAATGATGATGGTATAAAAATATGTGATTATTGATTACTAGGGTTGCAAAGAGGCGGAACATTTCCATAGGAAGTTAAGCTGGGGAATTTCGGAAATATTCCATATTGGAAACTTTCCATGGGAATAATGGGAACTATTGGAACCAACTGGGAATTGAGGGTAATGTAATCGAATTGTATCATATCCAAGAATAAATATAAACATTGTTTTGTCATACATGCAAAATGATACAATTAAAAAACATGACATTTCAACAGATGTATTTGTAAGTAGAACAGAACAAGTTTGAATTATTTTATCGAACAATCATTTGTTTCATTGAAGAACAAAAACATGAATGTTGAGTTAAATATTACTCATCCCCCCCCCCAACCCCACTCATTCACAAATGTGCTTTGGGCTCAAAAGTGTGGTCCAGACAGTCTTCTAGAAATCATGTGTGCATGTGATGGAGGAATGCACAGTGCCTGTAGGGGGCGTGGTCTCAATAGCCATGCAGTAAGCAGTGTGCTATGTGCATGTGATTGAGAAATGGCATGGATATTCAAATGTGCTTGAATGGCATCGGTTTGTCACGATTAAGCTAAAATATACTTTCCAACTATATTTAAAGTTCCCTATGAAGAGCCAACGTTCAATTTGGAAAATTCCCAGTTTATTCCCATGGAAAGTTTCCATCTTTGAAAACTCCCAGAATTGTGCAACCCCTATTGATTACACATCGGAAAGGCGAGTTGTTACAAAGTGTAACCTCAGTTTCTTCTTGGTTATACCCCCCAGTAAAACATGGTGGTGTCTAGAGTGTTTACGTTTCTGATACACAGTAAGCCCGTTTCTGTATTAGTGCTGCTCTGTGAGGAGGTGTTGCCGTCGCATAACGCCTCTTACCTGGCATTGATCAGGTACTCGGCCAGGCTGATGCTGGCGTGGGAGCCGGTGATGGTGACCTGCCTGTCAGTGGAGCCCTCCACAGGGTTGGCAATCTTGATCTGAGCCCCTGACATCTGACGGATCTCATTGATCTTTGCGCCCTGACGGCCAATAATGCAGCCAATGAGCTGAGGGAGAAGAAGAAAAAAAAACGTAGGAACAATAAGCACTTTTAAAAAGAGGAACGATACAAAACAAGCTACCGTAATTTCCGGACTATTCAGCGCACCTGAATATAAGCCGCACCCACTGAATTTTTTTTAAATACGTATTTTGTACATAAATAAGCCGCACATGTCTATAAGCCGCAGGTGCACCTGTGAGACCCGGGGAGAGTCTCCTGTCAGGAGAGAATGAATGTGGAAGAGCGGGACGGTCGGTCACCAACCGGAGCGGCTTTAAACCGTGGCCGGTGCTCGTGCTGTCAGTCCTGGGCTCCGCTGCAGCTGCGGCCGCTGTGGGCTGTGTGTGCACTCTCTATACCCCATACTCAAAAGGCAAGAGCGTGCGCCTGTGGACAGAGGTGTGTCTCGCGCACACAATGATGTGCAAACTGCTACTTTTACATACAGTTTTCTCGGCCGTCTGCTCTCCGTGTGTTGACCCAGTCTTCGAGCTCATTTTCTAGTATCACGCTGCTGTTTCCAACGGGAAAATCCATAAATTAGCCGCGTCATTGTATAAGCCGCGATGTTCAAAGCGTGGGAAAAAAGTAGCGGCTTATAGTCCGGAAATTACGGTACTTAAAAGTGGCTCCATGTTTCTCTGCAAACTGAGCAAATGATGAGATGAATGCGACTTACATCGTTTGGAATGGTCAGCTCATGAGAGCCAGTTTGTGCAGAGGCGTCCATCCCAGCTGAAGAAATGCAAAGAAAGTGTTGACTGGGTGGATGGTTACAAATCTATATTAATCCAATTTCCTCTTTCAATCTGTCTACCTACCCTGGAAGCCCTGGTTGCTATGTGCAATGGGGAAGGGGCTCTGCTGCATGGCCAGCTGGTGAAGTTTGGTGAGCTGTGGAAAGAAAGGGAGGGGAGGACACGGAGAGCAAACAAAACATGAGCGACAATCAAGAAGTGATTACAAAGTAGAAATCTTGAAATTAAGTGGTTGTAGTGAGGATGAGAATAAATATGAAATGGAACATGGAGCTCATGATTTAGCCTAAAAAGGGTAAAAAAAAAGGTTTTGTTGTTAAAAAGTTAAATAATGTTTGAAATTGTTAAATGGATATCAGGCAATGGGAGTTGGGAAATGAAGAGTCAGTGGGATGAAGTAAGAAGGTGGCATGGCTCCTGAGGACCGAAGATTCAAATATATTGGATCACTTACAGAGGGCCCTTCACTTACATCAGGCTGAGGAATGGCGTGCTGCCCTTGGACAGCGTATGCCTGCAAGGAGAGAACAGCTCTTAGGAGGGTGTGGCAGTGTCACAGTGTGCTCACATATCCATCAGTCCTCTGTCCTTGGTGTGCTACAAGAACAGAGCCAGGTACGCTATGGACAGTGCATAAAACACTATGATGATAGCTTTGAGGATAATCAAATTCCTCCGACCCGAAGTGCTTCAGTAAAAAGTGAGAATATTTCCCCAGAAACAGCAGACACTACAGGGACAAAAATAGCACACACATCAGATGTAGAGTACAAACAAAGAAGTGTTGTTTACCTGACCACCTGCAAAGATGACAGGAGAGCCTGAGGGTTTGGGTCTGTACGGGATGGTCACTCCCTTTGGGGGAGACTAAGAACACAGAAATATCACCATTAACTATTGAAGTCACATCAAAGGGTACCACAGAATATAATGAACCATCAGAAGTATCCATACAGCTTTGTAAGAAAATCAAGCACTTTCAAGGCACCTAAACAACAAAGACTCCAGAAGCTCAAATCTAAAAATTGTAACTACAGAAAAAATATGTTTCTTTTAGTCATCAGCCATTGTACATTTTCACTTATTTACACAGCTATTTATAGCAGCTGATTGACGGGTGTGATCATGATTATTTAATGATTAGCTAGCTCTGTGTGAGATGTGAGGAGATTTCATCTATTAAAAGAGTCACTTATGTAAGTGGTTGTGTATATGAAACACCAGATTGTGTGGGAAATTAAGTATCGTTCCAAGTGGGACATTTGATTTGCAGGCAAATTCATTTTACTTTCATATTGGGGAGGAATTCAGTTTATTGCATTTGGGCTTCATTGGATAAAACAGATATATTTAAAAGTAGTTGGATTCGAACTGAGACCACTGCAGTAAGAACTCATCGTGGGTCTATAGGGTGAGCTGCCAGGGGCCCAGGTCTCAATTAAGTTCTTATCTCATGAAAATCCTGACCTTAAAAAAAAATCCAGCATTTTCAAACATATTTCAAACAGAGTGAAAGCAGCATCATAATAAATAGTGTCTGTACCTCAAGCATGACAACGCAGATCTGCTTGACACACTCGATAATGGACTGGGGGGTCCCTGCAACTGTGATGGCACGCTCTGTTGAGTTGGGCAACATGTCCCCTGCTACTTGTACCTGAGCTCCTGCAGACTGCAAAGACACAACAAAACCACAAGTGTTAGGACAAATCAGGGATTAGACACTGGATATACAACAAAAAATTAAATATGAGAACAAACCTCTCGGATTTCCTTGATCTTGCAGCCACCCTTGCCGATGAGGGAGCCACACTGGCTTGCAGGCACGACGAGGCGCATGGTGACCGGGGGTTTGCTGGTGGCTGTACTGTTAGTCATTGAGGTGCTGATGTCCTGGAATGAACAGTGACACGACAAGAAGAGTAAGAAAACTTGAACGTGTCAATTTAGTTGCTAAAACATGTCTGAAATCAGATGGAAGCGGGTGAATCTTACCTCCTCCAGTTTCTCAATGATCATGGAGAAGGCTTTAAAAATGGAGGTGGTTGGTCCCGCGAGAGTTATGATCCTCTCCGGACAGTTCCCCTCTGAGATGTTGATGCGAGCGCCACTCTGTGGAAAAGGGAACAAAACAGGAAATATCTTCAGACTCAGGGATATCATATGATGCATGAGTCAAATTCACTAAAAGTATGGACATGTTTCTTCTTGTTCACCCATATATGCACAATAAAGAAAAAAACATATCTTACCTCCTCTCTCATCTTCTTAACAGACTCTCCTTTCTGTGAAGAATACACAAATACACAATATTTACAAAACACAGAGGGCCAAGATGTAGATAGCAATCCTTCTGGCAGTAAAAAACAACTTACCTTGCCAATGATGCTACCAACCTCCTACAAAAGAGAACACAAATGTGTGTTAAAGCCTCTGTTCCTGGCAGAAGGAAAAGCGATGTTTGTGCTTATTTTCAAACACTGCATGTAGTCACACTCACCTTCCCATGCATGAGTAGCCTGATGGTTAAGGTGACATTAAGTCCTCCTTCAACCAGGCTTGAGTCCATTTCTGCTGCTGAATCCACGATTAAACTGGCCACAAAGCTGGTCTTTGGTCACTGGTTGAATGTCTGCAATAGAGCGGAAAATGTGACTATCAGGGACAAATGTAGTGACAGGAAACTATGAGGACATCACAGCAGAAAAAAAGCCTTGTTTACTAAAAAAGCTGCTGTCAGTGCAGATCAATGTAGCGATGAATGCAGACAGCATCGTGTTGATTTGATCTAGTGTTGTATTTAAATAACGTTATGTAGTCATGTTAAAAGAATGAGGCTTTTCAGTCCAGTAATTCACGTTAGACTGGCCGGGGTCCACTCATTCACATTAGCACAATGACCCACTGTCTCCATGAGGCAGTGTCTATTACCTGGCGTAAAAACTGCTTTAGCGACATAGCTTATAGGTATATGTTTAAATACCGAAATGCAAGACCATAGCGTGCTCTTTATGTTATGGTTACTTTGTGTCGAGTGTGCATTAGCAGTACAATTAAGGCTCATAGGATAACATCGCAGATGCTATTTTAGAAAGAGCATCACATCTAGTCGCGCAAGCAATGAATGCTACGTTAGCATTTCTATCGAACTACCAACATACACAAGGAAAAACTGTGTGAATATTTGGCCACCATATCTAGAATAACACAATAGAAAATACAATAGCTAGCAATTAACTCAGGATTGGCAATACAGTTAAACACAGTTCTGTTATTTTCCATTCAGGTCACTAGCGTTAGCATCGCCTGATCCAGGAATTAGCCTGATCCCGCGGCCTACGGAGCGTACCGAGGCAACGCGCCGAGTTATCCCCGTCCTTCACTCCGGGAGCAAACCGACACAAAGACGCGTATTTCTGCAGGACTTACCCGATCTGTCTCTTGTAGAGTGTTTAGGGGGTGGGTAGGGTGGCAAGGGTGGAAGGGGAGAGGTTCGGGAGGGAGTTTTAAAAGGATCCGGGGAAGAGGGAAGAGACGCCGCTGTTCGATCGGACTCCACTCTTCTGCTTGGCACAAAAGACAAAATTAATTCAACTTTGACCTCTCAACTGCCCCGCCCCTCTCCCGGGGTCAACCCCGCCCCGGAGCGCTGCCCCTGTGGATGCAAATGAACTGCCACTACACTGTGGCTGTGTTAATTGTTTGAAAAAATAAAATAGGTAGCCAGAAGTATTAAGTAAATGTTGTCATGCTGTTCATATTATAGACCAACACCTAATTGATATTTTTGTTATACCGCTGAACTATACTACAATACGTTACACTATTTCATATAATAATAATAATTATAAGTAGTTATAGTAATGTTATTTCTTTTATATAAACCCAACACATGTTATACCCCTATGCTTATACCACACGTTACTGTTCTATGTTAGTCTTATAATTAAGCCTGCTGTAATATTACTGTACATTATGTTTTGCTATATTAATAGAGCCATATAGACTCACTTTAGACAGTTTCTTCATCACATTTGTCTTGTGCAATTCCTTCTCACTTTTTAATATTTTGTACCAAGGGTAGATAAAGACATTTTCTTTCTTTGGTTGTGTCCTGAAGCCCTCTCCCCACTGATAACACACTGCTGCAGTTATCTGTAAATCCAGCAGATGGCACAATAACTCTGTGAGCGACAGGAATCCAAATCAAGCTGGATGCAGTCCCCTTTTAATCCTCCATCCTTTCTTTCTGTTTGCTAAACAAGTAGCACTATCCATAGCTTGTTTTTCAGAATAAAAAGTATTGTTTGACCCAGAAAAAATATCTTAATAAAATAGTTATTGTAAAAAGTCCTCCCTACTCCCAATGAAGTTTCTGTTGATGAGTTCTGGATGAGTCAGAACTATACATTTACATTACATAGTATTAATCATCCTACTGTAGTTAATCTCTCAGTACAGACTGAGTCAGTCCACGGATGTGTATGTAGGCTTCAGCGTTTTGCTATAAAGGTCAGACGATGAAAGTAGACAGTTGGTCAGTAATTAGTTCATGATAATAATAATAATTAATTAATTTTGTTAGCGCTTTTACAGGTGCTCAAAGATATAGTAAAAAGAAAAGAAAGGAACAACACATACATATATAGTTAAATCAAGCAATATAACAACAATCAAATAAATAAATAAAAGCCAGATTGAAGAGGTGAGTTTCTGTGTTCATGACACGCAGAGCTGCCCATATTGGCATTTGCTGTAAATGGTATGTTGAATTAAATCAAATCCAGGGAGTTTTTTAAATAAAAGCTAAATTGGTCTGCGGTATTCACCTTTAGGGTTCTACGCCCTGGTGGTACTAGAAAACTGCTGATTTAGTATCACTGTGGCCGAAAGGAAGACTTCAGGAAATCACCTCTTGACCTGAAAATAATGAGCTTCAGCATTATTAATAAATAAAAGAAATGATTGATGACTTTCCGCTTCATGATGGATTGCCCTGTTTTCTGTGTAGGCTGTTGTTGTTTTGCCACATGATTTATGGGATAAATGAGGATTTAAATTGTCGGCTGGTGTTTATTTTAAATTAGCAGAATAGAATCCAAGCACAGTTAAAACCTCCAAAACCTGGTGTTACCATAATTAGACTAGGCTACTTAATAAAAGAAGAAGAGATAGATTTAGTGGAACAGTATAGCCCTACAACCATGTGTTCATGGTCTGGTTGACAGCGCATTCTGCCTGAGCTAACTCAGCACATGTTCATTAATCTGGTGCACATCAGAGCACCCACAATACAATTAGTCAATGGTCAGAATAGCTCGTTATTGAATGTAACTAATCTTCTATTCCCGTTAATCGTTAATCTTGTATAAATCCATTTCTCTAGCAGAACTGATGTCCCACGCAGCGTGGTTTACACACTGTTG
This sequence comes from Gobionotothen gibberifrons, assembly GCA_943591055.1. Lineage (NCBI taxonomy): Eukaryota > Metazoa > Chordata > Actinopteri > Perciformes > Nototheniidae > Gobionotothen > Gobionotothen gibberifrons. Next base: position 957,328 of record CALSBZ010046817.1, on the reverse strand, counting down.
TTTACACGTGTGACTCAAGAATCACGTCTGGCTCTGTTTCATGGGTTTAAATTCACTCTGCGTTCGATAAATTGCCTCCACGAAGGGAGAAATTGAGCACTTCAATCAATCAATCAATGTTTATTTATATAGCCCAATATCACAAATGTTACATTTGTCTCAGTGGTCTTCACAGTTTGTACAGAATATCAGTATGACAATACGACACCCTCTGTCCTTAGACCCTCACATCGTACAAGGAAAAACTTCCAGAGAAAACCCACAGTTTAAAGGGGAACATGGGAGAAACCTCAGGGAGAGCAACAGAGGAGGGATCCCTCTCCCAGGACGGACAGACGTGCAATAGATGCCGTGTGTAAAAGAAAGATAATACATTTGCAACATAGGTAGACCAAATGTTTGGAAATGCATGTGTGTATAATAGGAAGATGAATCCACGAGGACATCCATCTAGGACTTATGATCCAGGACCACAGCAACAGCCACGACTGAAGATCCGTGCTCGCGACCCAGGACACAGGACTGCAGCAACAGGATCATCCATGGCTCCGGATCCCGGCGTATATAGACCCCAAAAAGAAAGAAATTTGGGGAAGCTGGGTTAGCACTTCCTGGTTTTATTTTTATTTGATCTCGAGCATGAATCCAAGCAGTAGATGTTGGAGCTTGTTTCTCAAAGCCATCTGCAGTGCTGCCCGAATGGTGCCAGGCCTACAAGGCTAATGTTTGGTTTGTTTTCTCACCAGATTTGCCCCAATAAGCCAGCATGCTCTAGTAATAGGTACAACATTCACTCATGCATCATGAACAGTGTTGGTTTTTCATAGAAGAACATTGACAGGTTAATAAATAAGAAAAAACATCATGTAAAAGACAAAGAACATCTTTTTTGTCATCACAAAAGATATTTAATTAGGGTAGGAAATGCCTGTTTCTTTGATCATCTGAAGAGCGATCACCGAGAGATGGATTGTACAGCCGAGAGGAGGTGCAAGCTCTTCAGCTTTTTCAATCAGCACATCTCCCTGGCCTTTTATGTGCGTCTCCCCCTGTCAAGTAATTGCTTACATAATCATCTGCTTACTTTAATCTCACAATCTTTCCCACAGTTTGTGCTTTTTCACACGTCCCCACTTTTCCTCCATCGTACCCCCTGCTAGATTCAACGCAACCTCCTCCAGTTCCCTGTTTTTCTCCTTCAGGGCTTTTAGCTGACATGCCCACTGGCACTCTCACTCTCTCTCCGGGCCCTCTTCCCTTCACTGGTGAGTGGTCATTGATTACTGTACATGAATTGTATGATGAAATGCCACTCGCCCACCTAACATCCTCTTGTCAGCTGCCCATGACATCCCACTGCCTCTGTGCATTGCAGACTGTCTTTGCTAGGCTCTGCTCACAATGTTACATTACATGTGAAGTGGATTCACTTTTCAATATTGAGAGTGTAGTAACAGTAAGCCTCCAACTAGCACATATTTGCTGCACATGTTCAATTTTACATTAGACTATTCAGCTGTATGTGTTTTGCTCATATTAAAGTAAATAATCTGGATTGCAGTGTGAAACCTGATGACACACTCAAAGCCACAGAGAGGGTTGTCCAATTAGTCACCTAATTAGCAAGTGAATATCGTTTCAAAAAATGTAAGGTCTTGAAAAGAGATGGAAAACAAAAGGATAAACCAGAGAATGTAGCTACAGAAGTGGTTCAAACAATTTATTTCCTTAATTGTCCCCTTATGAGTTAATTGTATTCAATTTATCGAGATCACAAAACATCTCAAAATAAAAAATGTTATCTTCCCAAGATAATGAAAAACTCTGGAGATTACAAAGATAGAAATCAAGATCACCAGAAGGTGCAATGCTTCATACGTTTGAAGTAGTTGTCCGAAAAGACAATATCCATTCTCTGGAAAACGTTTTTTAATTCAGGGTAATGGCATTATAAACCTTGTAATCTTGGGAAAACAACTACAATTAACTTGTTAATACGTGTGAACGGAGGAAATAAATGTTTGAATCATTGCTTTTATCCCATTATCTCTGGAAAACAATATTTGGAAGTTAATGGAAATGACAAGAATTAAAGTCATGATCTAGTTATCATGGGAAAACAGGTGATAACATGTTGAAACTATGGCTGTGGAGAGCTTCCGTATGAAACTCGGAGCGTGTTATAATTATGGTTTAATGATACAATGACAACAGAATAGTCTTTCCATTTGTTATTTGTGGCATCCATTACAGAAAATAACAATTGTGTGTGTTTGTATTCGTGACGGAGGAAATGTTGGGATGCATGTGTGACAGAGCCGTGGGCAGTTTGAACAGATCTGTTAACTCTGTAAAATGAAGATGCAGAGCTGCACAGTGGGACTGAATTCTCTCTGCAGGGGTGTGAACGAAACCAAAAGCCTGTTCTTGTACAGTTGCTGCCACGTCACTACCTTTCCACAGCCGTAGTTAGATGGGCCTGCGGGGTCACAGCGAGAGGTGACACGTGCCCACATAAACTGTCCAGTCAGGAACCAGAAAGGATGTAGAGCGGCTGTGACTCCCCGATCTTATTTTAAGAAGGTCTTCCACAAATAGTTTGCTCCCACAGAGACAAATAATTGGCGTGATATCTTGGGGGCACGAGCATGAGGAGCAGTCTGCATTTGAATGCCAATCCTCCACAGGAAGAACCCAGTTATTTATGCCAGTGGGCAAGCTCCCTGGACTCTGTGTGTTTAGGGAAACACATGCTATGGAAACAGAGCTTAAGACTGGGTTTGGAGTTAAACAATACACCACCCATATTAGGATTAATACTAATGTACATTGATGCACTCCACCCTGTGGAGCGAAATTAATGTGGTACTGCTCTAAAAATCGGGGCATACTGACTGTATATACTGTGTAACATAAAATGAATTGTGTTAAATCTGCTGTTCACTCAGAAGAACATCTGAAGTAAAGATCTCATGCTCAAACGAAATTAGAAATATCTCAACAATTATTGAATGTATTGCCAGAGCATTTTGTATAGTGACTTCATGTTCCTGTTACCCCAGACTTTGGCCTAAGTTGTTATGCATCGTCTGCTTGTAAGCAAATGTAAGCATACTGTATAGCACACACAAATAGAGATGTCAGCATGTTAGCGTGGTCACTGTTAGCAAGTTAGAGGGATGGCATCACCATTTAGATGTTGATTTATTGTCCTGCCTCTGTCTCAACCTCCATTCTTTGTCCATGTAAAACCAATCATTTCATATCATATCATATCATAGATATAAAAGGATCACAGCTTGGAAATGGCTATCTTCACCCTCTGTAAGGATTGGAAATATGGAAGGTGAAAGCAACACATGCACAAACACCTGGCCATAATGCTTTCTGATTCATCTTAGAAACAGTTTGACGCTCCAGGAACACTGAAATGTGAATTGTTACATGAAACAGATTGTCAATGTGGAAGGGATTGATCTGATAAAGCTTGGCAGTGGATGGTGGAACAGCTTTCTCCCTCCTCCAAAACACTCACTGCTGTATTTCATACAATACTCACAGGGAGGCCAGAGACAAAGCAACAACGATCTCACTATTTTCACTCTCTCTGCCAACAATGTGTCACGATTTTGTAAGGGCTACAATGCTGAAAAGAACCAGTTATAAACCTCATTTTGTTACATATTTATTTCAAAGTTAAATAAAGCTACTCACGTTGCTTTCTTTTGAAATGCTTGCCTGTAGACCAAATGAACTAAAGCACAAACAATGATGAATTGTGAAAGCAATTCCTAATCTTCTCCTTCTGTAAGATAAAATACAGAAGAGGAGAAATACATTTAATGGCAGTTTGCCGAAGGGCAATATTAAATATTTCAACAAAATGTTGTATTGATACTGATTACATTTGTTTGTTTTGCATATACCTGACTACATTAATCTTGGCTTACAGTATACAGGTTGTTGGTGCTAAGCTGATTAGACATGGTCTCATCTCATATAAGGAAAGCTTTATTAAAAGGAATTTCTGTACCACATTAAAGTGAATTATATTATTATTATTATAAACTCAATGCAATTTTAGAAGGATTAAGTATTTTAATGCAAAGCATAGAAAACTCAGACAGGGTGTGTTGGCATTTCTATTCACATATACATCTCTCTATAAAGTAATTGGCACACAGACATGCAGCCAATTTATTCACACATGAATGGGCTTCAGTCACCTGGACCAAAAGACTGTGTGTAATGTAACAGCAAGCTAATGAAGTGAAATCTCACCTATAGGTAGTGTCCGGCAGTGGCTCAGTCAGTAGGGGCTTGGACTGTGAGCTGTAGGGTCGCCGGTTCAAGTCCCCGAATATACCTAAATATGGAGTGTGGACTGCTACTTGGAGAGGTCCCATCACCTCCTGGTGACCCCCTTCCCCCCCACTCCCATTGCTCCCTGGGCGCTGTACAATAGCCGCCTAGTACTAGACTCCTGGTACTAGGATGGGTTAAATGCAGAGGCCAAATGTCACTGTGTGTGCTGTGTGCTCTGCTGTGTGCTCTGCATGTGTGACCATTAAAGAGGTCGTTCATCCCCCCGATTCTATTCTATAAAAAGTCACAGTCCAATGTAGCTGAACTGACTGTCTGGCGTGTTGAGAGACAATATGTGTCGGGATTATGGTCAGATAACTTAGCTCAACCCTATGGAATAGGCCACGATGAACAAACAAAAGTGTTCAGCCTACAACACAACGCCCATTTGGATACCCTTGGAGCAGATGCAGAGTTATTAGTCATGGTCTTATCCAATCAGCCATCCTTAACGCTTGTGCTACTGGGCATTACTCTGGAGAGGACAGATTGTCTTTTATTGTCAGTTTGATTTCAAACTGGAGATTAGTCATACTCATGTGGCACAGAACTCTCTTTGTGTGTGTGGATATAATGTTTGAATTCGTGCCTCCAAACATCTGCAGGGCCATTATTCATTAAAAAAAATAAAAATGATGAGTAGACTAAAGACAAAATCACTTTAGAATTGCCTTCACATATTGAGTTCATGTAATTAAGACTAACTGGACATCGAAAGCGATGATGTAATCCATAAGCAAACAAATATAAAGTGTATAATTGAGTGAATGCAAGTTTCCATAGTTATTTTGTATGGAATAACAGAGAATGTAAACAATCATAACAGTGCCCTCTGTATTATTTGAGAGAATTTGGGAGGCTAACATTACAAATAACATTTTCAGGTTTAATGTTAAATCTTTTAATTTGACTAATTTTTAGGCCGACATAAATACATAAAGGTATGTTCAACATTTACCCCAGACTTTGCAAGGAGAAAACGTTGGTAAATACAAATAACATTACATGTAACTGACTGAATTAATAGGCTATAGTTTTAATATTAAATGTCTTGGTACTGAGATGTTTTGATTATATTTTCGTGGGATATAGTTTGTGATAGTTTGTGTAATTTGAAAAAAGTACGTTAATCAAAAACCTGCATTATTTATTTGACCACCTGGGAGCAGTGTACACAATACATGCTGTGAACACAACGTGGATAAAACATTTTGGCATGGAGAACTTTTTGGGAAACAGTCTCATACGTTTTTAGTTTTCAAACCCAGAACATTTTAGATAATCATGCATTTGGAGTCTTGTTACTGGACACCTGAGAATTTTAAGTCCAATATACGTACCCTTTCTTAAGTTCGTTGTGATCTCCAACAAATCCTGAGGAAAATACTGGAGACAGTTATGGTGCACAACTTCACGTGTTGATGTTAGCTAGCCGCTGTCAGCTGGTAGCTAGCCGCTGTCAGCTGGTAGCTAGCCGCTGTCAGCTAGTTAGCCAGACAGACGCTGTTAGCTAGTTAGCTACCCGGCGTTAGTTAGCCGCTAACTTTGTCTGTCTGCAGTTTGGTGGTCAACAAGTAAACACCAAAACTCTGTTTGAATTCCTTCTTATTTAATGTTTAGCTTATTTACTAAACAGCTGCCTGCTGCGCCTGTCAACAGACCACTATCAAAATATGGAAACATCCACTCCAATTAGCTACTGTAGGCTACTTAACAAATAGGCTACTTGAGATACTTGCAGGTACCTGTATGCATTTTACATTTTCTTCTACTTTCTACTTTGTTTACAATACATTTTGTAGGAATATATTTATTTACAGTTAGTACATTTTACTGCTTTTTGGGAACAATTAAAGCATACTTGTTACTTTGAATGTTCAGATTAGTAATACCAATGTTAATCACAAAACCATCAAATAGCCTACATGATGGTGTACTGTAGCCTAATATGTTAAAGATACTATTTTTGATACCAAGGGGATTCACAAGCAACCCAGCCGATACAATGTGGCATTCAAAGTTATTCAATGTAAATGGGTTGTAGGCTACACATTAGATTAGAACCTCAATTATGTTCAAATAAGCCTATATTATTCTGAAAATGTGCCTTTCTGCATAATAAATACTTTTGTTTTGGTATTTTGTATCGTAACAGAGCATTACACTTGATCAGTGTGTATTTTTCAACAACTGCACAACTGGTGTATACAGATATTACATGATTAACAATATAGTATAACACAGCTGTAAATCGACTTTACTCTAGTCTGACCAGTGAGTGAGTAATCTCCATCTGCTGATGGAGGCCTGAAGAGGCGAAAACAAATCTGGTAAGTGCACATTTTTGTATTTCCAGGACGAAGCTTGTCATGTCTCCATGAGTTTTGAACAGTTTCCGGGTTACAAACCTCCCTACTGATACTTGAATACATAAATGCTATAACAACTTAAAGGAGGGGTAGGTAAGTTTGAGAAACCGGCTCGAGATACACTTTTTGTTATATTCCATGGAATGCTCTTTATATCCTGATATGAATATTCTAAGTGCTTTGAAAAAAAATCCATAAAAAAACGTCATCTGTGGAAGCCGTAATACTGTAAAAAACACGACCTGTTAGCCTTCCATCTCGTGCACGCACACTCGTGCAGTCATTGCGCGTGCCATCATTGGGCGTGTTTCCCGTCACCAGCAACAGCCGTGGACATTTTCACCATGGCAGAGTTTGCTTCAACATCGTCTACCGGTCGCAAAAGAAAAACTGTAATGGAGCAAATTATGAAGAAAAAGAAAGTGGAAACTAGGAGAAGTCAAACCAGAGTCAATATCGGAGTTGCTTTTCAACGATGGCGACTACTTATGGAGCACACCGAGCTGATATGTAACGTTACTGCATGCTCTCGCCAGCCAGACGTAACATTTTTAATATATTTTCACAAAACAAACATGCTAGCTTCAAAAATATAAGCACTGACAATAACTTTGTTAGACATTTGTTTTACATTCATTATCATGATCTTAGGTGTTGTTTTCTTACATCTGATTGAGCCATGATGTTTTCAAGTCTTCACTGGGGTCATGTGCGCGTTCACGTGTGTTGGAGGAGGTGCTCTGTAGGAAGTCTGAAGGAAGGGGCGGATTCTTTTCGGTTGTGTACTTTGGAATTTGTGTGCACTCGAGCCGGTTTCTCAAACGTACCTACCCCTCCTTTAAGGATTTGTTTATGTGGGTAATCATTGCATGTGACCTGCAGCTTGTTATGTGTTATCAAGCATTCAGTGTTTAAACAAGTTACAAATGGCTTTTTAAGAGAATAAAATCATTATTGACAAATACATCAGCTAAAGGTGGGGTAGGTACGTTTTGAGAAACCGGCTCGAGATACACTTTTTGTTATATTCCATGGAATGCTCTTAACATCCCGATAGCAATGAATATCTTAAGTGCTTTGACAACAAATCCATAACAAAATGTAATCTGTGGAAGCCGTAGTACTGTAAAAAGCACGACCAATCATTTTAGACGGCCCGGCTAAAATAACTGGATGGCCTACCTGCCTGTCAGCCTTCCATCTGTGCACAAACTTATCTCGTGCCCTCATTGGTCATGTGCGCGTTCGTGCGTGTTGGAGGAGGGGCTCTGTAAGGAAGTGGCAGATTTATTCCGGCTGTGTATTTTCAAATTAGCGAATTCGAGCTGGTTTCTCCAAAATTACCTACCCCACCTTTAAGAGTAGCCTACATACAAAATAGGGGGAAAGTACCTACCCCACCATGGTTTCTCCAAAATTACCTACCCCACTTGGAGAAACCATGCAGCTCGAGAGCATCGAGCCGGTTTCTCAAACTTACCTACCCCACCTTTAAATATAATGTTTTTTTGTGAACTTTTTATTAGTGCTTAGATATATGACTAGTGCTTACAAATGACTATTTGAAGTGATACCATACTGAAACATTTTAGAGTGTTTGAATCTTGACGTCAGTATTTTTAAAACGCTGTCTGCAGCCCTGTGGGGCATTTTTTCCTGACTCATTCACATAAAAGTAATTCGACAAAAACCCCTCAAACAAAAAAAAAATAGCTTGAGTCAATGAGTCAGTCTTTTATGTGTTGAACTGAAACGATAGATTATTCAATCGACAGAAAATGGGTTTAGATATCAAATAATTCAAGTCAAGCTAAAATGCTGGATCCAGTTTCTTAGATTAAATGGTTTTGTTTTTTGTCTTGTAGCCTATTATAATTATTAACTGAATTCTTTTTTTTTTTACATTATATTTTTGGGACAATATAGGCCTAATCAATTTTAATATGACACTTTGGGCATCTGGGAAATAGTTTTTTAATGAAGACTATGTAGAATTAATAGTGACTCAGATTAATTTATGTAAACTGTCTGACATAACTAAAATCCCAAAGAGTAGACTACAACCGTACATTTTATTTTTGAATGAATTTTCCCTTTAACTCTCTCCTTGACTCATCACAGAGCATCACTCCTCAGACAAACGCGACAGAATAAAAAACACGCGCATGTTGCCTTAGTGTGCGCATAATGATTCATCAACCACTGTTTGCTCAGGAGACCGAGATTTCGGGTTAATATTTCGGAGCTGAGTGTTTAGTCGTGGGCCCTCGGATGCCCCCCACCCCCACCTCTCTTATCCCGCGTCTCGACGGACTCAACGCTGCAGCAGCATCACCGGCAGCCTCCAAACTGCGTTTTCCTGACGTGATGGATCCGCTGTGAGCCGGCGAGCTGCCACAGAACACCGGCTGAACTGCAGGGGAAGGACCAACAAGCAAGGACCGCGGAGAAAATGTGTCATTCATCTGAAGGATAAAAAAAACATATATTTCTAGCAATGTTTTAGGAGCGTCTTGTTTACCTTCCCGACAGACAGTGGCATTACGGCCGACATGTAAGAGCTGGATAACTATTGCCGTGTGACCGACACCCATCGGCAGCTGATCACAATAACATGAAAAAGGTAAGCTTGTTGACACGTTTAGGTTTTACATCGGGCGTTGCAGGGTTTCAGTCAAAAAAACTGACGGCTGTAATCGGAGCTCATCAGCAGGCTGCATTGTGGCATCGTCAATCCTCAAACCTTTTGAATGAAAATTGACGATTTGCTTGTTTAATATAGGTCACTCCTCACCTGTCGACTCATGCCTGTGTCTGTAGCTGCAACATTCCGATATATGATTTGTGAATGTCATGTCAACAGCCTGGTTTTATCATGAATGTGTCTCTGGACTTGAGCTGGCTTCAGGCTGTCAGAGCCAAAGTCAGTTTACTAAGGCGATGGCAAGTAGAATATATTTCAATCTGAAACATTTGGAAACGACAAACATATATATGTGCATATTCAATGTTTGACATTAAATTATTGCTTTTAAGATTTCCTCTAAATAGCAATTGGATTTAGTGTTTAAAAAGTGGAAAACATGTCTCTTTTGAGAACAATTAGGCACATCTGTCAGATTTTGAATTAATCAGCTTTTAAATGAGCATTTACTTGAACTTGTTTGCATGGCTTCTGATGAGTGTACAATTAAAATCACAGCAGCATACTTTTGATGTCTTCCCTTTAAAGTTTCATCACAGGCACTGATGGAATAATTAGGAGTTCAATTTGTTTCTTGTATCTAAAATGTTGGTAAGAAACTTGTATCTTGGCACCTCTGTCACTGTGATCTCTGTGTGGATAAAATCCTGAGGGTGAAGGGGGGGGGGGGGGCGATAGCCGGTTTGTATCGAGGCCTGTCTTTCAGTTGTAGTTGTCGAACAAGAGACCCTACAATTAAAAGCCCATGTTGTCAGTGGAAGTGGATGACTGATTAATAATTCAGCCGCAGCTCAATCGAAAGCACAAATCTTTGGATGGCACACTGAACAATGTCAGTGGCAGTATAAGCAGAGGAGTGCTTGGGCATCCAGAAGGGCTTACACATCGCAATAGAGGTTAAATGACAAATACACCTTTTACTGTTTTCTGAACCTGTTCACACTTTTAAATATGTACTAGATTATTTGCACCTCTGGTAAACAGTTGGAGAATACAGGCATGCAAACTCTGCAGTGAGCGGTACAAACCGAGAAAAACTCAGGGTGTCCGACAGTATAACACAGCTCTGTTGGTGGGAGGCTGTAGGCTCTCACCAAGGTGTCAATGTCATATTTGCTGCCAAGGAGCCAACAGCCGTGATGATACTGTAGCAGAGAGTTTGAAGAAAAAAACAGCTGGCTGTCATCCAGGATGGTGGGTGTTAAGAAAACGGCTTCGTCAGGGCTACTGCAGGGAGTGATTAGACAAGATGCTGTACAGTATCACAAACATCCGTATGACGTCAAAGGGCACAGAGCTTCAAAAGTCTTTTCACACTGAGACCCTGTGGAGTCATCCAATAATTGAAGCAGTACTGCGCAAACAGTGCTACAGGAATATATTAATATTTGGATTACTGTCATGCAAATTGTCAGCATGAATGTTTGAAAAACGTCTCAAATGGTTGCAGTTTGTGGATTGTGTACCCTGGAAGCTTGTTACAGTTTATACAAGGAACTCATTTATTTTTGATTCATACTCCACTACATTACAAGGGAAATATTGCATACGCATTGACTCAGTGGTGAAGGAAGTACTCAGATTGTTTACTGAGTAAATGTAGAAGTATCGCAGGGTATTACTGCTCTGTTACCTACAAGTAAAAGTCATGCATTCAACTTATCTTAAAGTACATAGAGTGGTGCAGTGATGATGTATTTTTATCTTAAATGGGATGGCATCTCAAGGGCTCCCTCGACAAAAACACATTCATGACTTACACATTTTGTTCAGAATTATGATTTCTAAATATTACCATCACTTTTATGATAGTTGATGGGTAAATGCAGACACCATATATGTAAATGTTAAACATGAGCATCATCACTGTCACATGACTTCACATCACCATTGCTGAGCTGAAGGTTGACTCTTGTTCGATGTGACGTTTAGTATTTCCATTAAGACACTTGTTAGCAACCGCCGTTTTTAAGTAAAAGCTTTGGGCATTCTTGAGTAGGATATTTAGTGACATATTTTATGTCGTATAACAAAACGTGAACATCTCCTGTAAGTGCTAACATAGTTTAGGACTAATTCCTGCACCAATATTAGCATCAAAAGTAAAGTAGGCAACTCATTATGTAGTATGGCCCATTTGAGAAATATATATTATTGGATTCAATTAGTGATGCATTAATGTGTGTGTACATAACTTATGGTGGCACCTGGTAAAGCTTATTACATCATCATTTATATTTGTATTTATATTTTGTCGTTACCATAATCTGCACATTAACTTGTAACTTAAGCTGCCAAATAGATATAGTAGAGTAAAAAGTAAAATATTTCCCTCTGACATAGAATAATTGAGAGGGACGAAACTCTCTTTTAACCCATCCTAGTACCAGGAGTCTAGTACTAGGAGCAGTGGGCAGCTATTGTGCAGCGTTCGGTGCCTTGCTCAAGGGCACCACGGCAGGGCAGGAGGTGAACTGGGACCTCTCCAAGTAGCAGTCCACACTCCATATTTAGGTCTGTTCGGGGACTTGAACTGGCGACCCTACGGCTCCCAGTCCAAGCCCCTACTGACTGAGCCACTGCCGGACATGTAGTGGAGTTTAAGTATAATTGTAGCATTACATGGAAATACTTAAGTTAAGTACCTTAGAATTGTATTTAAGTACAGTATAAGTAAATGTACTTAGTTACTTTCCACTAATGCATTTATTTGACGGATGTTGTTCCAAAATACTTAATTTTTACTTGTTAAAACATTAATAAATTCAACATGACACCCAGCGGTATATAGCGTGGTTAAAATTAGCCCCAGTTTGAGCAGCTGCATCAGTAAAATGCACTCCTACATTAATTCATCGGTAAGATCATCCATTAATATAATGAATAATAATTACCTGAGCAGTTAAGCGATACATTTAAACGCTGAAAAAAGAAACTAGATGTACCAGGGAAAAACGTGTGGGTGCATAAACAAAATCAGTGCAGAAAAAAGAAATACTACAGTTACAGTATATCATCTTTTTATTAATAGGAGTGTCTGATTCACAGGCACTTTATTTACTTAAATGTGTCAGTGCATAAGTACAATGATAGATGTAACGTAGTACTTAACAAACATGATGCAACTTACTGTTTATTTATTTATTTAGGACTGTAGTGGAGCATTTTTACATTGTTCAATTGTTACTTTCATGAAAAAACGGATAACCAGCTCAGCTAGAAACAGCAAATACTTGAAGATTTTTCGATAACGTGTTTTAGAAGTGGCTGCAAAGACCGCAGTCGTGTTAAACTGTCGTGTGTGTGCCTTACTGTGTTAGAGCTTCTGCATTACACGGCTTCCTGAAGTATGACTGCCCATGCTGGGCCGCATTAGCTGTATCATGAAAAGAGAAAGAGCAGAAATGTCACAAGGTATTGGCCTGATTGGCATTTCAATGAATATGCACTCTGTAACCCAGTCTCTTCTCCTTTAACTACACACTACATCGTTTTATCCGTAACAAGGTGTCATTTTGATAAAGTTAATTTGTGTTAGAAGTTTGCGTTATACAAGGAATCGTTGTTTCATTGCGAACAACAGCTGTCAAACTGGTACCGGGTCAATCCACACTTCAGTACAATTTGAAGCTACTTCTACTACTTGATTATTTACATTTAGTGCTATACTTTTACTCCAATAAATACACAAATATTGTAAGATAAGATAAACCTTTAGTATCCCAATAGGGAAATGCAGTTGCCATAGCAACATCAATAACAAACAGATGATTGGCAGGTACAAGTACACACAGAAATATGCAAAATGTAAGTAACAGTATACATTGAAATAAAAATAGAATGATATTTAACTGGTAACATATATACAGATGTAAATAAATATGAATATGCTACATACTATACTACTGTAATGTCCTTTATAGCCTGTTACATTTATTTTGCAGATTTAATCCCAGTTTACAGATTTAGAAAGAAAACAGCCCAGTCACTTTTATTTTCTTCTTCTTCTCGCTGGTTTTCCTCTGCCAGTATTTCTACATCAGCCGTACAGTATGTGGTGGGTGTGAGGTCAGGTGACAAACACAACAAGGTAATTACAATATAGCAGAATCGCCAGCCTTTCATGTCACTCGTCGCGCTGTGCTTTATTGAATGATGTAGTCCTATAACCAAGCAGTATGGATTATGTAGCTGGCTGTGTTATTATGTCTACTGCGGTGTACAACTCATGGTATCACTATGGAGCTTTGAAAGGAGACAATGCTTTTGGGGTGTCCTGCCTGTGTGACTACATCTGACTCTTCTAAATACTGCATACATATAAATATATATCTTCAAGCTGTTGTTTCTCTATGTTTACCATAGCAACAAGCCATTGGTGTAACTTTCCGGCAGCTCAGCCCTGTGTACTCTTCCTCCTCACCATCGCCGAAGTGTCTTAGTGCTCCATCTGATCAGCTATTGTTTCACCGTTGCCTCCTCAAATGTGTGGATAGAGAGGGGCTCAAATGGAGAGGAAAATGGTGCAATTGTGTCCCTTAGGAAAGCGTCTCATCCCGCTCCTCTATATGACTTCAGCAGAGAGCCTTTATGACCTTGGTAATGCAGCTATGAGTCGGCCTCATGCAGGAGCTGATGAAGTGTTGGGAGGTGATTAAAGTCGGCCTCCTCTGATGCTCATAGCTGCTGAGTCTATGACCTTTGCTGCCATCAGGTCACTGAGCTCAGCAATCTCCTCCCCTCGTCTCCTCTTCTTTTATCTCCTCGTCTCCTCTTCTTTATCTACTCCTCCTCTCATTTCAGTTTCTCTCCTTCTTTTTTGTCTAAGTTTCTTCCCCACCCCTGTTTCCCTCTGTCCCCCTCTCTCATTGTCCCCCTTTGTCTCCTCTCCCAACCTTTCCTTACCTCTTCCATCCCTTTCATTTCTCACCTCTCCTTTCCTTCCTCCTTTCTCCTTTCCTCTCATCTTCTCCCCTCACTTCTCATCACTTCCCCTCTGCTTTTTTTGCTCTTTTCTCCTTCCCTCTCTCATTTCCTCTTTTCTGCTCTCCTTCCCTCTCCTCTCCTCTCCTCTCCTCTCCTCTCCTCTCCTCTCCTCTCCTCTCCTTTGTATCCTCCTTTTCTTGTAGTTTCCTCGGCTTCTTTCTATCTTAACCTTTCCTCTCTTTGCCATGCCTCTCTTCTCCCTTCATCTGTTCTTCTTCTCTCCTCACTCCTCTCATCTTCCCGATTTGTTTGTATAATGAACTAAATAGCAAGGACAAATCCATTCAATCACGTCACACTTAACACCTCTCTTCTTTACTCGTTGCATTTCAGCCTTTGTCATATCCGAGTTGCACCATCTCACATTTTCCACTTCTTGTATAAGAGCTGAAAATAGAACCAACTGTTTTTACAGTGGGCCCCTGACAAGCGGCTTGTTATCTGCTTGCATGTGTCATTTTACAATAAGTCCCTGCCTGGGCTGCGTTCGCTGAATGGATCTTCTGACACAAATTTGCATGTTAAGCTGAACGTTCCTCACCAGGGACAATTAATCAGCACACAGCGATTAATGAGTCTGTGTCCCCTGGTGACTAATGCCGTCTCATGTGTCCGATGTGGGGGAGATCCCAGCAGCAGCTGTTTGTACATGTCAATGTTTTTATGGTAGACCGTATTTTTTATTCAATGGCTGAAGAATAGCACATTTTCTTGGGATATTAAACATTGGAATTGGGTCTTAATTATATTGATGAGTATTTGGTTTATTTGTTAGTTTGCTGTACAGACAACAAATGAATCAGCCTTGATGGAGAAGCTGCCTGACATGACGGAGAGAGGCATTTGTTGTGTGAAAAGACACAGAACACCAAGGAGACAGCGGAAATAATGCAGTGATTGAAGCTCAGGGATATTTTGTTTTGCCACTACAAAGAGCGTGCATAGCCTTGGTGGTTGTTATATATATACAATATATATATATATATATATATATATATATATATATAAATACTTTGTGGACAGGAACAGAGCTCTCAGGTTTTCAATGTAATATCCACCACCCTTGAATCACAATCACATTTAGTTACTTTAGTGTAAATATTAGTGTTCAAAAGTTCAAAACTGATTTATTTTTGCCTTTTTGAAACCTGCTTTCATCTTGCTGCTCCAAAACAAATGCAAAAACGCATACACACAGAACTGCAGGTTGGCAGCTAAACATATTGACTTTAGTGTGTTGATGTCCAAGCATGTGTCAACACTGTTAAACAAACGCAAGCGTGCAGCCAGACCTGTAAAATGTAATCCTACTTTATTGGTAATTATTATCAAGCTCTCACTGCATCGGAAAATATCAATTCCTGCCTCAAACTGCCTGCAGCAAGATTCCTTCTACTTAACGGCAAGTTAAATTGATTTTGTCACAATTAATTTTTATGTATTTTACTTACTGACTATTGATTGCCTTGGCTGAAATGTTCACGTGTGGCTTCACTGCGAGGGTGTGCACTGACAGCGGGTTTGATAGAGAGTCAGGGAGCAGATCTGAGCCCTCTGAAGATTAACACCATGGGATGGCTGCCTTCTGGCTTCTGACTCCGATTACATCTCATACCCAGATCTGACCCGAGCACCATATGGACACAACATCTCGTGTTATCACGCCTGATGCCATCGCTGCTTCTCACTCACCTCACCAGAAGATTATTTTAACCTCTTGACTTGCATGGCTCCACATTATTTGACGCACAGATATCAGGGTCCCATGTGTCAATAGATATGATTAACCCATCTGACCAACACTAATGTAGATTTGTAAATGTGCCCGTGGTTGCAATTTTTACGTAATGATAAAGCGAAAATAGATTCCTATTCGTTCACCAAGATACTTGAGCTCTAACTATAAACCACTTAAAGGAGACCTATCATGCTATATTTGAATAATATATTGTAGGGCCATACCTATATAAGGTATATTTATACGTTTTGTTTTTCAAAATATTAAACAGATCATGCATTTCAGCCATGCCTCATTTTGCTCTATTTTCCTCTCCTCCACCCTGTCTTTGCATGCGCTGCAGCTGACCACGCCCCCGAGCGTCATGTTACCATGCAGTTACCATGCCACGGCAACCTCTCATTCCCCTGATTGGTGGAGAGTTGGCCATATAGGCGGAGCTCCTCGTCACTGACGTCAGAGATATTTCAAATCTGTATCAGTGTGTATCAGATCCGTTGCAGTCCCGTTTTTAGAGATTTGGGTATGAGGAAAAGAGAGAGGGTTGTGTTTTCTGACACTTGGTGAGTTCCCTGACACACCGGGGACACATATTCATGTATAGAAGACGTACAAAAGTGCATTTTGCATGATAGGTCCCCTTTAAGCTCACTTGCATCAACTCTTTAGTTTTTTGCACTTATACTGAACAAAGTCACATGATTGTTGTAGAATCATCCAATATTGACATAATTCCAAGGATTACTGGTCTGTTTAAAACAAAGATTAACATAGACATAGAAGGAAACTACTCTTATAATTATAGTCCACAAATTAAACAAATGATCAGACTAAATACAGTGAGCAGAAGCTCTTTATTAGTGATGATGGTTGATGTTTAACTTATCTGTTTTATCCATTAGCTGTACATATGGCATCCAACACATACCATCTGGACTGAGAGTTCCTCACGCCTTTGTGATTTAGCTGTTTCTACCCTAAGCAACATGGAAGAGATTGTCAGAGTGAATAAAACATCTAGGTCTTCATGCTCAAAAATGTTCCCCTGTCATTAATAGGCTTTTAATTTGAAAGAATCTCTTATTTCTCAAGGAGGGCACCGACCTTTAATATGTAAATGTGTCTCTACTGCAACAGCAGTAACTCTGCAGTCAGTATCCTACTCTCATTAAATTATTAACCAAAAATAAAACACTCACATAAAAATGTTGTAAGTGGAGGGTATACAACATTTTCAGCTGTCATGCCATGAAAGTGCAGGAAGCATCAAACGTAACAACGGAAAGAAAGCCTTTAATCACTTCAACTAGCATTTACTGTCTATGCTAACTGGTAGTGTACTAATTCAAGGTTGACGTGCACTTTCACTGACACTTCCACTCACACACATACACGTTTAAGTGAAGGATTTCAGGAAGGAATACTGTAGCCCTTTGTGAACTGCAGATTAAACTAAGCTTGAGCTGGAGACGGGAAATCAACCCACGGCTTGGCTTTGACTTAATCCTGCCTGTGCGCAGCGTCAAGATCTTGCATAATAATAACGTAAAGTCGCTGCCATAGCATGAGATAACAGAAAAGTTAAAAAACTGCAGTCATATCAAAACTTTCTATAGCGTGCATTAAAAGCCGAACCATCAACGATTCATGTTTGTGACAACCTCGTCTCCTAGAAATAACGTTTGAGCATAGCCTACCACTTATTTATTTATTGGAAACATGTTTGTGTAACGTTAATGCAAACAGGATTATGTTCATTGCCAATGTTTTTTTAATGAAGGATATTCTATGTTTTTTGCACCATCAAATATGCATTATGACTCACTATTGTTTGCATCCAAAGGCCCTGGTGTAGTTCAGTTTAAAACTGAAATCCACAATTGTGAAGGTTTTGTTAAGCATTGCTTAATTTAAACATAAATTAGGAAAACATGCGTAATATAAAGATAGTCAACCAAGACCATGATCTTTGCTTGAATTGTAGTAGTTGGACTGCCTAATCATAACCAATAACGAAACGTAAGTCAATCTTCTACAATCTCTACAAGTGGATATTGTATTGGAAGAGCTGATAGTGAAAGGAAAGACAAATTAAAGTTGACAGTTCTCGGTTTTTCAGTCAACGTTTGATGATTTGTTTAGTACTATAAACATTTTGTGACTTGACAAATATGTTAAATTAATTAGTTTGAAAACATGTTCTTTGTTGCAAATTAGTGTTGTTCAAGTTTATATCTTGAAGACTGGGTTTTCTGTGAACACCAAATAACACTTTTTACTGTTTGCTTGCAGGAACGCTAATTAGTGGTTTAGCATTGACGGTTTGATGCTGGCTGGTTTTAATTCGTTTTATTATTTGCTCCCAACATGTGTTGCTGCCCCCGTGTCTTGTTTACTATACTTTAGTAACTTACATCCATGTTTGGTCAGGAGAGACTCTTTAAGTGCACCCACACATCCCCCTTCACTGTCGGGCAAAGAAAGTCGAGAATAAAATCAAACCTTTGGACATTACACACTCACATTCCCTCATCCCACACACACACACACACACACACACACACACACACACA
>CALSBZ010046817.1:926453-938493 GCA_943591055.1 Gobionotothen gibberifrons | reverse complement strand
ACACACACACACACACACACACACACACACACACACACACAACCTTTGACTGTTGCTGGAAGGACTGATTGGGCACTGTGTCATCCTCAGCGGTGAGGCAATTCGAAGCCTGTCTCCCTTTTCACCGATAGATGCAACACGTCCCCGAGGATTTCTAAACACAAACACTCTCATGATCACTCACCCTCACTACAACCTTGAAGTTAAATAGAACAGTTTGCCACATGACACAAGGTGTGCTACTATATGTTTTCTTTATTAGAGTTTTGTGAACCCTGTCCTTCAGCCTTGATGCTGTCAGTGAATTAACTTTGCCATATATAACAGGTCATACCTCACACCAGACCCTTGTATGTACGGACAACTGTATTTTCTTAACGGCACATTCTATCAGACTGAGGGTGTTTCAATTTGCTAAACATTGTGTTTCATTCTTTGGTAATCCCTGAGTTATAAATCCTCCCAAACTAAGTTAATACACTCGGCAGTGCTCTCTGTTTTATCTTAGCGATTAGCATTGCAAGAGATTTGCATAACAATGAGGTCCCATCTTTTCACTCTTAAACATAACGGCATTAGCACATATGACGTCTGCCTATGTGTGCTTCATCAATATATATTATGCATTGGTGCATTCGTTGGTTGCCCAAAGTGGAGCTAGTTCTGTTTAAGTAGCACTCCAAGTCACATGAATAATTGCTTATACGCAGTGACATGAGATCTTGTCGTAATGCACCATATATTCATTATATCACGACTGTCCCCTTGTATGTTGTGTACAGTCTAACACAATGAATATTTAATAAACAAGATGGTATCTAGTAATCAACCACAGTGCTCAATAGATTGATTAGTTCCCAGTTCATTAACATGGGCTAATGGACCTCAGTGCTGTGTGTTTTCACTGGATTCAGAGGGGATGTGTGATGTAATCGAGAAACTTGTGTTGCTCTGCCACTGCGGCAGGATTAGAAACACAGCAGAAGAACTGACTTCTGCAATTCATCCCCTGTCTTGTTTTTGTGTGTACCTAAACCTCTCAGTCGCCGCAGCAGCCTGTCTGCTACCCTTAGATTCCTTCAGCTTGACTCGACCTCCGGTCTCACTGTCATCCTTCTGCGTGGAGCGTCAGTCGACAAGCAGGTCACCCTGAGCTGTACATTCCTTTCGTGCAAACTGTAAGACAGCAGCCTCCATCCTCCTCACCCTACAGAGGGTACACATCCTTGTTTGTGTTTCTGCAGGCAGTGCGGCTCCATTGTTAACACCACTGTTGCATAATTCACAGCAGGAGGAAGGCAGCTGTTCCTGAAGACTGGCAGGTAATGTGGCAGCAAGATGCTCCTGAGCCTCACCGGAGGCTGGAGGGCAAATCCAGTCTGACTCGGCGATGTAATGCAGTTCCAGTTTTTCCCAACGGGATCCTGTCTGGAAGCATAACCGTAGGTCATTCATAAAAGAAGCTGCTTTAGATTTCCTCTTGTACGCTATATATTTCTAAAGGTATGGTAACAGAAACGTGCACCGTCGAGCTTCAGGAGCTGAGTAATGACAGAAATGTTAACCTCAGATTCACCACCTGCATGGAGAGCATCTGTCCGTCATCACAAGGCAATCTCACCCTTTATTAATGTGTTGGTGGTGCTGATGAATTTCCTCTGGAGAACTGCAAGGGCTCCCACAGGTCAATGTTTGCACTCTGCTTCTTCAGCTCTCCATCTAATCCTCCTCTCTCATGCTTTAATTTGTATGGCGCACATACAATAAATACCATCAGGTTCTGTTGTTGCTTCATTTATTTAATCTGAGAAATCCTTAAATTGATGCCTATTTTGACTGGTTGCATTTGAGTGATCCATACACTAACAGGCCCGTCCACACAGCGGCGTGCGTTGACGCTTCACCATTCCCTTTGAATGGGGTGACGTCACTTTTCGCCGAACTGCATCGTGGGAAGCGACGCGGAGCGTTGCTGGCGTGGCTCGCTGCAAAAGTTGAGCAATGTTCAACTTTTGACGCCTCGGCAGAAGCGCCAGCCAATCGAATCATATGCCAGTACAAGCTCTAGCCAATCAAACCGCTGCTTGTGTGTCAGGGGCGGGAGATTCATGTGATTGGTTGTTGGTCGAGTTTCAGACACGCCCGCCGGCAAACGTCAACGCACGCCGCTGTGTGGACGGGCCGTAAGTCTTTGAATCATGAGAAAAACCGATATACGATAGTATTTCAATACAAGGTGCAGAAGGAGTATACTTATTTTAGGCCAATGCAGTAGCACTTACAATTGTTTGGCTTATTGGAAGCTGATGTAGTACTTTCAGGATTCTTGCTGTTTTGAGTTTGTATTTTCATTTCATTCACTTATTGTAAACCACTTTGGATAAAAGCATAAGCTAAATGAAATGTAATGTAATAATATAAATGACTTCAATGCTTACATTACTCAAAAAGATTTGGACTTCCTTTTGAATATAGTACATTCGATTAAGATGGTTGTAGCTTTTATAATCACTTCAGCACCCAGGTGCGTTTATCTGTTGCTGCCTTCTTGCCAACACACCAGATACATATTTGAATGCGTAAACTCTGTAGTAGCTTTGACAAACCATTGTGTTTGGCTTGTAGTTCCTCTTTTATTGATAATACTGAATGAAAGGTGTTGTTTATGTCTTGTCATGCTGATAGGGATTATCTCATGTGTACACATGCTGTGTAAACACTTTCATAAAGATGGATTTCTTTGTCTCCACCAAAGGTAGCTTGTTAGCCCTCTAGGATAAAAAGAAAAACCTCTGCAGTGGATTCATTTAATTTCAACAACTTGTAATTGAAAACTAGACGGTCTGTGCTCAGCCTGCAGCGTATTTCCCGACTAACTGACCAACGGTGGCTGTTGTTCCTGCAGTAACAAGATCGATGTGTGGCCACTGTCGGGGATGTGTTGTTTTGAATGCTTAGTGTGCAATGGATTTGTCAAAAATGTTTCAAAGGTTGATAGGATTGAGATGGAAAGAGAAGAGAGCAAATAACTTTTTTTCTCTGAATGGCGGAGAGAGGAGGGTTTCCATGAGGCAATATGCTCTCTGCGAGCTGTGTGATTGTTTCTGCCTCATCCTCCTGCATACGCTTGGTCACTGCGTCTGCGTAGTCTCATTAGTATGGGTGTCAGGGCCTCTCCTTCAGCTGAACCTGCCATGCCACTACTGTAGTAGAGCTGCTCGCCTGCCTGCCTGCCTGCCTGCCGCATTGTCCCTGGATGGCCGATGTGAGGCTGCCAGCTCTGTCTCCTCCCAAGGATTACTAAGATGGGGGCGAGCGTCAGAAGCTAAATGTCATGATTCAAGCAAAGGAGATGTGTGTGTTGAGGAAGCACAGCAAAGCATCTTTTATATGGATGTAAAACAATAGGGAACATAAAAGAGGCCTTTATCACTATCACAGCTATCAAATGCTGACATAAAGCCTTCGTTAGAATGAATGGCGACGTCTGAGGTGCTGTAAGAACAGTGTAAACACAATGTACCAATATACTGTACATTATAAGCAAACTGAATATTACATTGCTGTAGGTGATGTTTAAAATACACAGTGCACATGAGGAGCTAATTGCAATGTCCATCTCATACCCCTTTCTCTCTTTCTGCTCTCATTTACTGTCTCTTACTAGACTGTCAAATACAGACAATATGCCCAAAAAGTAACATGTTAAACAAAAACAAAAACTGCTGTCCTGTGCTTTTGAAGGATGGCTGAAACTACAGATCCGGTGTGTTTTCCGTATTTATGTAGCTACTTCCGATATGATCTAAGTTGGAAAGCATTCAACTTCTCTCAGATGTACGAAACTGACAGCCAAGCGTATTTGTTTGTTTATCCTGACAGTTTGGGCTGTAACTCAAAGTCTTTTCTGAAGCATCACAGGTGGGGATATGCAGTACAATCCAAGGACAAAACTGACAGTGCGAAGCAAAGTTACTTCATTTACAAGATCCAGCAACTGTTTTCGAACAACAAATATGTTATCAGACTAGCAAAGCTTTCGGTAGAGGGAAAAGAGTGTGAAAGGAGATATCTGGAGTATATGCATAAGAACGGAGAATGAAAACCTGAAGTTGTTAATCAGATTACTTCCAGGGAACCACATCACATAGAGAGGGGAAAAAGAACAGACTTCATAACAAGTACCAAAGGGGGAGTTCTGGAAGCTGTCCCACAGGACATAAAAAAAAGATGAAGTGGGCCTTCCACCTACCTGGAAGTCCTGGGGGTCCCTGTCTGTTCCCAGGGAGAGATGCCCAGGGCTAAAGGGCCTTTAAAGGAGGCACTATGTTGGCACAAAACGTATTTGATTATTAAACCACTGTTCAAATCTCCCTTAATAGTCAGCATTCAGTGAGATAAAAATATATCTACCATGACAACACTTGGACTTACTCTTCCTTAACACTAGAACCGCCAATGGGGTCAATTTGACCCAGAGCTGTTTTTTATTGTATTTAACTTTTTTTCAATAGAATATTAAAGTCTCCCAGTCCGTGACTTTTCCTGAAAGTGTGTTATGTAGCACCCTATGTTGTTAAAAATGGTCAATATGAAGTCAGATTGAAGAAATCGCCAACAAAATTGCCATTTATACCTATTTTCGCCAAGCGGGTCATATTGACCCCACCCCTTTTCGCGCTATTGATTTCGCGTGTAAACAAACATGATGTGTTGCTATAGCAACGCCTTTTGTCTACTGCGGTACCTTATAGATAGAGAGATAGATAGATAGATATATTGATAGCGACAGTCTGTAGTGAAGGAGCGCGCTCCCGCTCACGGGAGACTGCTCGTGCTGCGCTCCGCAGCAAACAGCTGTTTGCTTTTCACCCAACAACGACAACCGCCTCACGAAACGCTATGTTGTAGCATTAATAAAGAAACAATTTAACAAAATTGCTTGTCAAAATACCAATACCACAGGACCATTTTTCTTTCTTTCTTTTTCTTTTCAATACTTTTACCTTGAAAATCAATGCATTCTAATGCCGGGTCAATTTGACCCCGGTGGCGGTTTTAGGTATAAAAAATCTCTGGCGGTTCTAGTGTTAAATAACTTGACTCTGACTTGGACAAATAATAGCTCAAAAGCACAACATCTTTAGGCACGTTCACACCGGAGTACTTTCCCCCGTACTTTTCCCGTTTAGTTCCGTTAGTACCCCTTATGTTGCGTTCACACCTAAAAGAGTGCTTAGTGCCGGGAACTTTTACCTCCATTTTTAGTGCCTGCTGAGAGGTGGTACCAAAAAAGTACCAAAAAAGTACCAATTTCTATTGGGTGGGCGAATTGCAAACCACGCCCCGTAAAACTCTGAAAAGTTTTGTGAAGCCGCCATTGTATTTGTGGCATTAGCATTATTAGCATTAGCATTAGCCCCGCGCACCAACGGAGAGAGACTTACTTATGGCAACACAAAAGAAAACATGGGAGCGGTGGAGATGAGGAGGTGTCGGCGTTCTGGCCATTTACTCGGAAGGCTTCAGTAGAAGCTGCTGGGAGTCCCAGCAGCTTCTACTGAAGCCAGTCCCCAACTCCGGGGACTTCCGGCCGGGGACTTCGGGCTGGGGACTTCCGGCCGGGGACTTCGGGCGGCAGTATACGCCGTGAAGTTGTTTGCGGCCTGCCAGTAAACCCAAAGCAGAAGACGACGAAGTGGCGTCAGCGGCTCATTTGCGTAATCTTCCCTCATGGAACTTATTTCGGTGTGAACGCGATTGGTACTTAGTGCCCTGGGGTACTAAGTGCCGGCACTAAGTACGGCAAAGTACTTGGTGTGAAAGCGGCTTTTGTCTCAAACCATCATCTATTTCCTGTTCAACTCTGACGTGATTTACTGTCAAACAGATGGACAAACAGGCTGCAGGGCTTTCATCAAGAACTTCATTGGGACCACACAAATGCAGGCTTCCAAGCTGCTTATCTCACTGTCCAAAGCATCAAAGTAAAGCAAGTTTTATACGGGCAATAAATGGAAGGATGGGATGATTGTATAAGCATGAAAAAGAGCTGAGTGGAGAGATGTTTATATATTCTTTCACTGTGCACTCAGAGCCATTGTCCTTTGTCCCTCCTCGAGGCCAGAGGATAAACTCTCCTCTCACTCCCTGCTGCGATGTCATCACTCTCGGCCTTCATTCAATCTGTGTGACAGTAAGATGAAACTGCACCGCCTTTGCAAAGTCACCTGATTATGCAATGTTCTGTTTTTAGCCTTCACAGCACCGGCTCATTTATTCATGTATGGCCATGCTTCAAAAATGCCAAGCAACACAAGATATCACAACACTTTTTATTGTTTAGTGTTTCCTTTGAGGTTCATTGATGTAATATTACATAAATTGGTAGACAATGCTTGGCTTTGTTATGCTGTGATCGCACCAAGGCCCTGCTGTGTGGTTTGCCATTCTCCCACTATATCTAACTTTTAGGAGATATCATTTCAGTCGTCATGGTTTCGTCCCCTCCCACCTGCTCCATGAAACGCACGCCACAGGAGTGTGAGTTTTTCAAGGCATGTCTTCTGAGACAAGGACAATCACCCATTTTGTTCCTCATGTGCTCAAAACAAGACATATTGGCATGTTGTTTCAGTGTTTTTGATAATGCATTTTGGTTCTGGTAAATACGAGGCCCATGCATCAAGCTCGACAGATCTATCACGCAGCAGTCTCACCTCATCACTTGTGTATTTTTCTCATATACTCTGTACAGTCATTTTTGTTACTCCCACGCATTCCTGTTTACATACTTTTATTTTTGTAAGCACTGCTGGCTTTTCTTTTGTAAATACTCCCTCTTCCTTTGAAGTGTTTTTCCTTTTTATTACATTACATTACATGTCATTTGTCAGACGCTTTTATCCAAAGCGACTTACATACATTCAGTACTGTGGACAATCCCCACAGGAGCAATTTGGGGTGAAGTGTCTTGCCCAGGGACACAACGACATGCTGACTGCAGTGGGGTTTGAACCTGTGCTCCCCTGATTCAAAGTCTAGCACACTACCCACTGAGCCACAGCCTCCTTGTCTCTGTCCTTCTTAATGTCTGTTCCTTCTTTTTAATGTTCTTACCATCCTGGCACAGATTCTGTCCCACTGAGACTCGTCTCAAATTTCAGTTTGACTCAGACTTTCTCATCTCCTCCTTTCTCATTGCATTGAGGCTTTGATTAATGTCGTTTCTGAATAACAATGTGCAATGCTCCCCTCTTTCTCATCTTGCTGGGGGCAGCAACCTGGACTAAATGGAAAAAGTAAACACCTGACAGGAAAATGTATTTAAAAATTAGGTGGGTTTGAAATCAGCGGTGTTAGTGACGCTGGAGAGTAAACAGGGCACGACAGGCTCATTTATCACGAGCTGAAGCCTTAGAGGCAGAGTGCACTCGGACCAACAGGTGGATACCAGAGGAAATGTCGGCTGAAGTATTCGTGGGGACAGGGTTGTGATTAAATTCTGGTGACATCTTGAGCGTCATATGTTGATTTTTGAGCATGCTGTCGTTCATGGTGTGATGGAGATGAACATGGTAGTGAAATACGTCTATCAATCTTTAGTGATAGCTAAAACTGTCACCCTATTAGCAATCAGAGCATAGCAACATGTCAAGCTTTCAACACTTATTGATGCGGTTTATATGAGATACATGAGCAATTCTCTGCCTTTGACTCTCCATAGGCAGAAACAAAGAAAATAAGTGTTGAATATTATGAAAAAGTGTCTGCTATGAGGCGATTGGAATCATTAGCATTTCGTATAAGCTAACTAGCCTACAGTAATAAACCAGCCTTATTTCCATGTCAAAGTGATAGCACCTCTTTAATAACTAAATTAAGTTGTGGGATTTGAATAAAGAATCCCAGTTAGAATTCACTATGTGGAAGTTTAGGCTAATGGTAGCAGTTTGTCCTGCTTTTGTAGGAAAATACACTCCAAAAACCCCAACAATGTCAGCTGAGATAGCATCACACTTTCCAAACACAGTGGTGGTATTTTCATCTCTTAGGGTGCATTCACACCTAACGGCCCGTCCGCACTACAGCTTCAAAAAAAGCTTCCAACGTTTCTGCCCATTCACTTTGAATGGGGTGACGTCACGTTGCCTCGCTTTTCGCCGAACTGAATTGTGGGTAGCTTGGCTGAACTTCTCCAGCGTCTCCGGCTTCAAAAGTTGAAAATTGTTCAACTTCTGACGCCGGAGAAGCCGGAGAAGCCGGAGAAGCCAGCGCCAGCCAATCAAATCCCGTTTCTGAAAATCTGACAGCTCAAGCCCTAGCCAATCAAACCGCGTCTAAGCTGGGAGAGATATCCCGCCGCTCATTTCTATATTTCAAAAAAAGACGGAGGAGAAACTAATTATCGCTGTAGCAAATCACCCGGTTTTGTATGACCAGTCCCTATTAACTTACCGGGATACAACCGGAGGAACCAGGCATGGAGGGAGGTGGCAGAGACAGTGGGTGAAACTGGTAGGTTTTCGCCTGTTTGGGGATTTTATATCCAGTTTACTTCGTTTTAACATTGCTATTGCTTTGTATGTCGGGGGCGGGAGATTCATGTGATTGGTTGTTGGTCGCGGTGCTCGCAAAAAATCCCCAAGCTTCAGACACGCCCACCGCCAAGCTTTTTTTGAAGCTGTAGTGTGGACGGGCCGTAATAGTCCGTTTTCTGGTGCGCACCAGACCACAGTTTGTTACATTGTTTCATTTTTCAGAAGGTTCGGTTTGCGTTCACACGGGCAAAACTCAAACGGACTATAAACTTGAAACACAAGTCATGTGCACGGAAATGCTGTTCAACCATTGGTCAGACATTAAGGGGGTAAAAACGCAAATCCCGGCAATTTCTACCGGAGCCTCCGCCATGGAGCATCGGCACTTTCGTCAGGTTATTCTCATGCCGCTGTTAATCTGGAGATCAACAGACACTAGCGGCCCGCGCATATGATTATATAATCAGACAACGTCCGTTAAAAAAACATAATAACACATATAATGAGAGACGTTCTGCAGTAAGGAGGGGCGTTTCACCGACGACAGGTGTTCTTACTTTTATGTAGCTGACTGAGAATTTTTACTTTACACGACACTGTTCAACACTTCATTCTGCTTCACTCTTTAACTAAACAACCGCGGATGTCTTGAAAGACTCTTTCGCTAAAGATTTTGAAGATATCCGCGTTCTTGTGACACGTAAATACTACGCTTCCTATGTTTTGGTGCGGACTGCGTTCACACCAGCAATGAACCGCTCCAGAGTTCGCAAGCAAGCGCTCCGAGACCACCTATTTTAGCGGACCAGAGTCCGGTTGTTTAGTTCACTTCAGAGGTCTCGGACTGTGTTCACACCGACCCAAATGAACCGCACCAAGCGGCTAAACGCACCAGGGTTCGATTCAACCGGACTAAACAAGGCAGGTGTGAACGCACCCTATTACACACGGACCATGCCAGAAATTGTGTTTTTGTATCCAACTCATAGCTAATGCTAGAATGATTCAGCGAGCTATAGCTGATAAAACCCACCAGCGACAGTTGTCATTTCTGTCAGCAAAAACGGACAGTGTCTGCTAGAAGTAAGAAGCCTCGTTTTGTCTTGTGCGAGTGGTTCATCTGCACAGTTATTATTGAAAACTGCATGTGTGCTGTGCAAAAATAAAAAACTTGCAACACTTACAAAGAGGGAAGTGAGGCTGTTGGGACGAGACTAATTCTTTTTATTAGAGTAAAGGGTGAAGAGGCCTTACCTTAAGCAAAATGCTCATAGAAATCGATTCTCCAAAACTCATCAGCGTCAGTTCTGGCCCGGATTTGATTCATGGGACACCTCCTGCATCGATTGAGCCCGCTTTGTTCTGAGATCAAGGCCTCCCCCCTGGCTCCGCATGGATCATGGATTTACATTCAGCATTTTATTATCAAAGACTAATCGGCACGTTGGCACCCAAAATGCTGATCCCTGGTTCTGAGTGATGTATCCTTGAACAAAGAAACTGTAACTTTTGCATTATTTATGTGATCGGTGTTTGGTATGCTAATAGTGAGCATTCTTTTTTCCCCATGACATATGGCTGCTCTCACACCAGCTGACCCAGACCATCAGTGACAATACAAAAAGTTTTAATGAGTGCTTTTTAAATTAAGTAGAAGTCACCTTGTAAAAACAATGAAACTATAGTTCTGTTCGATTCATTTTAAAGGTTTTTTTCTTTTTGTTCTTCATTAATTTGTTGTGAAAACAGCTTAAATGTGTAACCTCTTTATCTTATCAGCACCCACTCACAGATTACAGATAACATACAAATCCCTCTTATTTTGTAACCAGCAGCTTATCACTTAATGTATCATCCTCCAGTGAATCTGCTCATCAGCAGAAACCACTGCCGGATATATACATGAATTTTAAGTTTACTCAAAAAGTAAATCTGACTACCCTCCAACTATCTATCCAGCCGGCTAGCTGATGCAAGGTGTGTTATTTGATGTCATCAAACAGATCTGAGGTCAGACATTATGCCTTGCAGCCAGACTCTGCAGTCACTGAATCACAAAGCACTGAAATTCTACTGGTTTTTTTGTTACAGCTAAAATGTTTATTTGTTTCATACAAGCTAAGAAAAAATATGTTTCTTGAATTAAGCACCTAGTAAATGCATTATACTGTACTGTAAATAGATGTGATAACAAAATGCAGGCTAACACAGTAAAGGGTCCATATATCATCAGCTAAAATGCTGAATAGTTCATTTGAATACATACAGCCACATTTATATTTTATTTTCTCTGAGCATTTGTTTCCAAATCTTCCTCTACATGACAAAAGACATGCGAAAAAAGACATTAATTAATAATCATAAAGAAGCACATTCAGCCACTGGAAGCAACCCATTGGCCTGCTCTCTTTATTCTATACAAGAGGGATGTAAACATGGCTGCAGCCCAAGTGTGGAAAAACTGCAGAGACAATAGCTGTCAGATTATCAGTTTAGGCAAATGCCACTTTTCACATTTCAGCACACAGCTATTTCCTATTCTTTGATTGTGGTGTTTGAGAAATACAAATGGGTTCTGGTTATTTTTCTGTTTCTAATCCCCTTAATATCTAATCTTATTCTAAGCTCATGAAAGGCCAATGGTGGCCCTGTGTGGTCTTAATGTCAGCGGTGAATGCCACATCTTACAAGAAGGGATACACTGACTTAATTCCTCTATTATAACTTTTACTTGTTGGCCTGTATTTTAAACAAATGGATGTTAACAATCACTTAACAAAAATCACTTTTCAATCATTACATCCATGTTAAACCATGTACATTAAGTAAAATATAGTCAACTTTGAATTAGTTTTACTTTACTCCAATTCAGTTTCACTTCATGAAATGACCTTAAAATCTTCAAATTCAATAATATGCTTTGAAAACCAAGATCCCACAGCAATTAGAGATATTTATCTATAATATGACATGATCAGTCGATAACAGTCCATTATTCATCCAATGAGAGCAACAACTATAATAAATACTTCCGTACAATGTTTGTAATCCTGCCCGTAATGTGCAGATGATTTGTTTTGACATCGGCATTGGTCACTGTCCAGTCAGTGTTTACTATTCCTTCATAAAGCTATAACTCAGCGGTGCAGACAGCAATCCAGTGAGGGTAGCGGCTACGCATCAATTTAGCGATTAAGATTTCTCTGATGACGCATGTGAGCGCCACTGATGCAGTCATTCGTAGTTTTTGACAGTAGCTCTTGGGGTGAAGGGCTTGGTGATACGCTGTGTTACCGAATGCTCCACATGTGTGTGTGTGTGAGTGAGTGTGTTTTGGTGCAGCTGGCCTGACGGCAGCATGATGGCTGTGTGTGATGGAGTGCTCACAGCAGACTGGCCAGAGTAATGAGAAGTGCATTGCTTCAGCTGATACACCATGGCTTGGCTCACCTGAAATGGATACACACACACACACACACACACACACACACACACACACA
>CALSBZ010046817.1:907378-919867 GCA_943591055.1 Gobionotothen gibberifrons | reverse complement strand
AATTACACACACACACACACACACACACACACACACACACACACACACACACACACACACACACACACACACACACTCACACAGTTGTCTACTCGAGGTATGTGATTTGTCAGGGGGGAAATTCTAGGCTGACCTACTTGATGGCAGATGAAACACAATCAGTGACCAGACCACAACACACCTGATAAATGAGTAAGCATGCATGCTATTTTAACATGCATACTTACTATAGAGCCACAGAGGATAAAGACTGAGCATGTTCCATGATTTGAATTTGTCGTGAAATATCAATTGAGTGTTTTTGTTCTTTGTCAAATGGGCTGTATTTTTCCTGAGCTATTTAAAAGCATTTTAAAGAAGCTTGCCGTTGTTGCCATCTAATGTTGTGCAACTCAAGTTATAGAGTATTATGCAACACCCTTTTTAATCTCTAAAATGCCTGCCTATTTCCAGGCGATCACTTTGGCAAAGTAATGGC
Organism: Gobionotothen gibberifrons; assembly: GCA_943591055.1. Classification (NCBI taxonomy): domain Eukaryota; kingdom Metazoa; phylum Chordata; class Actinopteri; order Perciformes; family Nototheniidae; genus Gobionotothen; species Gobionotothen gibberifrons. The sequence goes on along the minus strand of CALSBZ010046817.1, from coordinate 919,389 downwards.
CTACATATATCAACAACACAAATAATAACATCTACAGTAAAGTAGCGGCCCAGCAGTAAAAAGGCCACTCGTCACCGTGTTTTTCCTGCATTTGCTAACGCTCCACTGAACCTTCAGACAGAGTTTTGGCCCATGTTCTCTTAAATGTACTATACATGTCTGTGTTCAGCATCTTAGTCTTTTTCCGCGCAGAAAGAGCAGGGGAAAGATCAGTCTAGCCACTCATGTGAATTCAGGCAGAAGGAACAACAGCCTGGTGCATTTTGTAGTGACTATAGCGACTATCTTCCCCATTTAGAAAGACCATGCAGAATTAACCTGCCTGCTCTAGAGTTGAGCAAATCGTCTGTTTTCACATTCCAGTGCAAGCCCCAGCGCTCACATACACAAACCCTATACACAGCATGAGCACAACACATGCACAAGCACTCTGCATAAGTCCCCGTCATGAATATAGATAGTAATGAGCTTTTTCTCTTTATCTGAGTTCATGCTGCTTAGAAGGGGATTGTGCATTATGGCGGCGGTGGCTGTCACCAAATGAAGATATGCAGTTCATCTAAAATTGAATATCACCCTAGCTGGGATCCATAATTCATTATCTAAGTGAAGACGTGACTCTCATGAAGTGGATGAGATTTAAATTCTCAGTGGGAGGGGTTGATAGAACAACGGCCCACACCAGGTGCCCTCATTCAGACGGCAGCTGAGATGACTCCCTCTGTCTCTCCCATATCCCTTTTAAGAGGTGAAGTTCAAGGCTTGTCATTTCGGGAGGTTATCTCTGTCTTCTAAAGAGCTGCCACAGTCCCTGCCATTCAGTACTTATGCTAATGAGCACAAGGAAGCACTTAAAAGCTTTTAATTTGCGATGTTTGACACCATGCCATAGGTGATATGTCTATTTGTCTATGTATATTTAAGCAGTGCGGTAGTAAGCAAAAGAAACATGCAGGAGAGTCATAGTTTGCTTTTATTTGCATTTATTAAGGCAAAGAAAATAGTGATTCGGCTTTTCATGTTTTTCCTAATACTTGGAGGTATAATACAAGAAGAGTGTATTCTGCCTCATTATGTAACACAAGTCTATAGCCATGCTGGTGGATCTGTGAGGCTCTACTTGGACACGGTGGTGCTTTATGCTAACACACTCACAAAGACAATGCTAGCATGCTAATATTGATCATGTTAACCATCTTAGTTGCGCACGCCAATGTTTGCTTATCAACAGAAGAATTGAGGCTGATGGGACTTTTATTAGACTTAGGTGTTTTTTATCGTCTCTGGTGTTATCTATGTGAATCCTGAGAGTCATTATCCACATGTACATTGTGGATAATGACTTTTCAGTCGGTTATAATCTGTTAAGTGTACTTTGGTAGGTTTGTTTGCATATAACAGCTTTTTGAAGTATCTCATTAATTGTGGAGGGGTGTTGTGTGCTGAATAATAAAACTGATCTAATCCACGTCTCTAATAGTTTCATTGAACCAAGGTACATGAGCTATAATTGAACACGTTAGCAGGTTAAATGGAGTAATTTAACCGACTGTAACTGTAACTCAGAGGTTTTCTCTCGCGCCGTAGTAGCAGCTGCATCCAGTTACCATTATGAATAATTCAAACGATACACAAGGCCACTTTTAATTTAGATATTCAGAGCAACTATGTTTACTGCGTCATCCCTTTCACAGTCAGCACTTTTTTTTTCATTTTCTGTTATGCCCTCAGTGTGGTGAGGGATGAGAGGGAGACAATGGGATGAAAGAGGTGGAGAACATGAGGAAGCATTTATGCAGCAGCAAAGATAAGAGCGTGGCTGTGAGCGTGCGAGTGAATGCATGCACGCTCACAGCTCTCAGGTAGATTGCTGTGGAGATGTGTTGCCTGAACATCTGCTCTGTGATGTCACTGTGACCTAATGAAACAAACAGAGAAACAGTCAGGGTGTCAGCATCCACACTGCTCATGTGTACACAGCATCATCGGGCTTTCACTGTTGGAAAGACTCCGTAATTGATTGTTCTGCCCCAAATTAGAAATGTAATTATACCTGCTGTTCGGTTGGATCCATCTAACTCTGGGGGGTTAGAGGCGATGTTTTGCCTGTGCAACGCACCCAACTAATTACCATTTACTGCACTGTACAATGAAATAAACACACATTATTGTAGGCTCACAACAAATTGTTTAAGGGTCAAGTTATCTGTAATTATTCATCAGTTTCTCAGGTTATCCTCAAGTAACATTAGACTGGAGCTGTCTGAGTAAATGAGGTAGAAGGTGAGGTTGTACACAGAAGGACTTCTGCCTCTGTGAGCATTCACCTCTCACCACAGGGCATGTCCGTCTGCCGTCACAGCTTTAATTATCCAGATAGATGGCCTTTCTGCCCATCAGGCTTCAGCAGGAGACAGGTGACGGACGTACAGGCCATCCAGAAAACATGCAAGGCTTACCCACCACTCAACATGGATCCAGTGTCAAAAGGATCAGTCAGTGAGGGATGATGGGAACAGCAAACACTGCAATGTCTTTTTTTATTTCCTTGTGTCCTTGTGAACTTTGCACATGTAAAAACTGTCCAGTTTCGTTTTCAGCAGGACTAAAAAAAGCCAAGATGGCTCATGTGGAGAGTGTTTGCACTTAAGAGTACAACTGTAATGGTCTGAGGAAGTGCACTGTGACGTCCTTCACCTTCTGAATCAGCCCTTTTATAGGGGAATATTTTGGACTGTCATATTTTGGGGAGCAGAAAGAAAAGGCCTGTCACTGAAAGGCCTGTAAATAATAAATAACTAACCAGTGATGGTTCCAAGTCTTTAGATGTTTTAAAGGTAACCTGCTGAATGTCTGAACCGAATAGTGTTGTGCAAATAATTGTGTTTTCTTGTAAAGAAGTGTCCAGGACAGTTTATGCAGTGGAAAAGACAGGATTATGACATCCTGTATGGGGGGGAGCTTGAAAGATTCTCATTTTCTTTCCTCTTTGTGGGCGATCATACATTTCCAAACTGAGTCCACTGCCTGCCAGAGCTATCATTATGAAAAATGGTCTTGGCAAAGCCTTTGGCCCCATAATTAATACCAGTCCAATGAGGAGCCATCTCTGCCTACGACCTGACAGGCCGGTGCCCACATTGGCCTCACACTTCAGGGCCAGTGTGTCAGAGCAGATTTCCATTCACACACATGTCTGCCTTTACAACTCTCGTCTCTCGGCTCTACCTGCGTAAGCTCCCCCGGGTGTTGTCAGACGAACGGTGTCCAGCACGTATCATGAACTATTCAGTACGGTGAGTATCATTATCACTCACACTTCCTTATCATTTCTTGACATTATATAACATGTATTTATTGCCCGTATATCCATTTTCCAAGGTATCTTTCGCGGAGCACGTTTTTTTATATTAAAGGCAGAAAAGCACAGTGTTGCTGTTAAATCAGCCATAGCCTCCACCACTGCCTCTTGTGACAGATTACCTCTTTAGCATGGAGGTGGGAATGGACAAAGGGGACTTGGGAACTGAGGGCTCAGCAAGATTTGTCACATTTTGACACTCGTTTTGCTCCAGTAACCAGTGTCACACTAGGTCAACGTAATCCACACCATTTCTGCAGAGAGATATTTCCCGGAGCAGATAGGACGAAGCAGGTGGACGTGCAGCTGGTGTCTTTATGTGTGAACTAAAGCTGCACAGGTAGCTTGATCTGGTACTCGGGTGGAATCACACATTGTGGGTGACGCTCTTACGTGTTAGAATCTAAATGGATTTGATTTATGTATCAGATTCTATTCAGCGCCATGACGTCTCTTCTTATTTTCCTCTCTGTTAAGCCTTTTATTACCCAGATAAGCCTTTCAATCCATGTGTGAACTCATTATTGACTTTTACTCAACCCTTATCAGCACCTATCCCTAATGTTACCCTTCACCAGCTAACATGTCCACAACTGGACCACACAATAAGCTTCACAGCTGCAAAGGAAAGTTTGAGAAGCCGTCTTAACTGCACACTCCGTGGCATTATCACCTTCCCTTTGGGATGCTCTGATTAACTATTCCTAACCACAGAGATTTATGTGCTGCTTCTTTTACATAATTCCTTATCTCTGCTTATATGAATAATTCATGTCAAACTGGATAAGTGAGAAGACATTGAGCCAGAGAAGGCTCGGAGATGAGCATGACATCTTGCCGTGTGTTTTTTGTAATTTTGTAACCCTAAGTAAATACTGGGTTTATAATTAGTCCACTTTTCAACTGAAGAAAAAAACCCATGTCTAGTTAATTCTTGATATGTGCAACTGTGTGTTAATTAGTAATGAACTAAAAGGCATCATTATAAACAGATATGTTTGAATTATCAATTTGCATAATCATGCTTTAAATAATGCGTAATGGTGGTAGCACATCGGCACTAGGTCACAGTCACATGTCCTCTTTTACCTCCCTTCCCAGCATGCATGGCTACACTTTAATTAAACTGCATTTTATGCTTAGGAGCACTTACAGCCTGTCGTGCCCCTGAGCAAGGCACTGAACTCTGAGTGCTCCCAAAAGGTCAGTGCAGTCCACTTTGGAACAAACATCTGAAACGACGTGTTTGTTCTGCTTTCAACTGCATCTGACGGTCTTCCTCAACCAAGTAATGCAACAGTAATGTAACTTAAAGGTGGGGTATGTAATTTTGGAGAAATCAGCTTGAGTGCGCTAGAATTTGAAAGTACACAACCGGAAGAAATCTGCCTTCAGACTTCCTTACAGAGCCCCTCCTCCAACACACATGAACGCGCACATGACCAATGAGGGCACGAGATAAGTTTGTGCACAGATGGAAGGCTGACAGGCAGGCAGGCCATCCAGTTACTTTAGCCGGGCCGTCTCAGATGATTGGTCGTGCTTTTTACAGATGACATTTCTTTATGTATTTATTGTCAAAGCATTTAATATATTCATTGCTATCGGGATGTTAAGAGCATTCCATGGAATATAACAAAAAGTGTTTCTGAAATAAATTACATATCCCACCTTTTAAGTATAACACATTGGTTACAAGTATATATGAAAAGGTCATATATAATAAGATAATCTATGTTAAACTGAAACACAGTTTAAACTGACAACCTGCAAGGCGAAGGTCACATAACAAATGAGAACAGCCACATGCGTCTGTTGGCTATTTTTCTCTAGCTTGCCTTCTTGTACTATATATTGGTTAGTGAAGATATGCACTTCCCTATGGTCCTCGAAACATGTTTTTTTCAAAATATGTTTTTAATAAGTTGTATTGTAAGTTGATTTTGTAAGATCATTAATTTGTTCAAATTGACATAGAAGACGAAGATACAAAAGCATTGTCCGTGTGATCTATGACATAACAATGTAATACAAACCCATTAATGATCAGCAGGCAGTAACAATGCTAACAGATTAGCTTGCAGTAGTGCTAGCTCAGCCATCTGTGCCTCTACTCGCAGGCCGCAGAGGATCGTTGAAAGCCTTCTGGCGTCGGATGAGGACAGACTCCTTGATCTTTCTCTGGTCGTCCTCTGCCTCCTGGTTGTGGACCTTTTGCTCTTTACACAGTTGATACTGCGACCGAGCTCTGGGTGTGATGTTCACTGACAGCTGGATCCCTTCTGTTTCATCTTTATTGCATTTGATATCATATTTATGGCTGGTATTCTGTCCTTCAGATGTAGTCGTAGACATGTGAGACGCAGTTGAAAGCACAAGAGAAAGAGGGGGAAATTCGTAAGCCGACCTGCTGTCTGCATGGTCAAGAAGAACTTTCTATAATTTGACAATGTGACCGAGAAAATAACGGATGGAAATAAAAGCCCAGTGACAGAGCTGCTTTTGTCTCCTGGGTAAACTGTCACATCAACTTGCTTCATGTTACAGACATAAAGAGTGGTCTTGTGTCTCCTGAGCCTTTTTCTCTTTCAAATATGCTTACTTACTTTGTGAAATGTATTCAAAGTAGTTTTGGTGAATGCTTCTTTCTCTTTGAAATCAATTCAAAAATCCTGGCTGTCAGAGAAATAGCCAAACGTTTTGGGCTGGAGCTAAGCCTGCTTTTGCCTTTATGCATTTTCAATCTCAGCGTCTAAATCTTTCACACAAACTCCTTTTCTTTCTGTCCGCCTGCCTCTGTCTTCTCTCCCTGCTTGCTTTATTTTCCTTTTGCAATTCCTCTCCTGCTTTGGAAGTCATTGAATTCTACCAGAGGAAACGTCTCGGCAAAAAGCAGAAATGAAGGGCTGGTAAAGACCTTGAGGGCCTATTCATACATATACAATGACAGGAGGTTCACTAAGGTCTCCTGGGTTTAATGTGTTTGTGTTTAATCCCCTCAATTTATGCAGACCATGAATAGCTTTCAAAGTAAAGTGTTTATAGTGCCTGTTGTGTTGTGCTTTTATTGGTGTTAAGTGTTTGTCTAATGCCCCCGGTTCGCTTCTTAAACATGCCAGAGAACTGTTCCAGATATATCCAGAAGGTTGAGTTTTGTTCACTTTTATCTATTTGACAACTCGAATTTACATTTGCCACACTTGGCATGTATTGATGTAAGATGTGCAGCTTAATTGACTGAATCAGTCAATCAATGTATGTTGTCATTTTGAAATACATTGTATCGGTTCGATCAAGAAAAGAAGAGAATTGCAGAGTTCTGTAACACAAGAAGAAGAAGATATACTTTATTAATCCCCAATGAGGAAATGACTTTTATTCAGTAAGTGTATATACCGTAGCAAATAGCAAAATACAGCTGCTCTTGTGTTTTATAAAATCCCAGACCAGAACTTAAATTGATTTAATACCAAGCTTTCATTTAAACCATAAACCTTGTTGTACATTTATAGCTTGACACCTTTATCTAAGAATCGAAGCTTAGTTGAACCGGTTTTCTTATATCTATGACGGATGTAGTTTAGTTGAGTCTTTTTCAGTCCTAGCTTATTTGTCACACTTTTTCTTTTTGCTTTGATGCATAAGACATTTTAAAATGTCTGAATTTTGATGATATCTATCGAGGATTGCATCTTGTACTGAATTCCAATCATTTAAAGTTATTTCATATCAAACATATCTTAATGGCTCACTAGAAAATAGCTGTTTTGGTGCAGAAAGAAGCAGAGGCAGAGAATCTGTTGGGCAGTTATAATAAAACAAGATTTCAATTTCTGTTTAAATGCATCCAAATATCCACAAGCATGTCTTACACCAAAGCGTCATTAGATACTATGGTAGGTGTTGTTAGATTTGAACATTATTTTATCCACTCATAAGTAGTACTAATGTCCATATTCAATTCCAACTACTGCTTGGAGAGAAAATATGGCAGAATAGGCAGATCCTGTGTATGCTAGCTGTTTCCTTGTCTTTATGCTAAGCTAAGTTAGCCGTCTCATATTGAGCGTACTGACATGTGGTGTCACTTCCTATTCGGCCACCGTCTCTCCAAAGCCATGTTGCTGTTGATTTTTCACTTTAAAAAGTATGTTTTTTTTGTTTTGTTTGATTTCTGCATGACTTTGAATAATACATCTAGTGGAGTTTATTTTATAGTCAAATGAGAGATTTGGTTTTGTTTAAAGATAAGTCACATTTGATACGGAATAACAATCAACAGTCAGCTGTGAGGAAACTGCCTGAGCTCTCCACTCGAGTCCGGGTAACGTGTCTCTGCTGAAGGAGCATCCTTTATTTGATTAAGCAAAATCAATGAACACATGATTATTTATTAGTGAATCTAGATAATGGACTGTTAAGTGGGCATAATGTACTTTCTTCAGTCGTGAACACATCTGAACTGCTGACTGTGTTCATTCTGCTTTTTTGCACTCAGTTAGAGTGTAGTGTCTAAAGTAACGATGCAAGTGCAGGCTTTCATTCAGAAGAAATTCAACCCAGGGAGATTAAAGTGAAGGCTTCTATCTCCGGAGCTCAGTGTCATCCTTATTGTGATGAAGAGACAAAACAGCGTGACCTCTGACCTGTCAAACCCAAAGGCACAAATGATATACAGCTGTAACCCAATGCGACTCATGACTTGTCTGCGTATAATCTGAGGTTCAGGCTCCACAGGGGGTTAGAGATACGTACTTATTTAATGCTGAACTCCGGAGTCGACATGTGGTTTTCCTTGAGCTGATTGAAAGCAGGCTGCGGTTGATGGAGCTGTCCAGGGCCCTGACCTCTGGTGCTGCTGAGGAGCGGAGCGTCTCTGAGCCTCCTCAAAGTCTCAGAGCTGAGCGGCACACGGCTATCTGAATGATAAAATAGTTTAAAGAGCAACTTGCAGGTTAGAGACCCCAGTGAATAAATGTGTAGGAAAATGATGTATACGCTAGATTTTCAAAAAAATATACAGAAGTATACACTACAGTGACATCTGGCGTCGTTTTTGTAAGACATTTTTACTTCCGCTTAAAAAAAGACCACCCGCGTGTGACGTCACAGGAGGGAGAGCGGCCGGTCTAACGTATGAATAAACATGGATCACAATGCTAGTTTTGACACAGAAGAGGTTGTGAATGTATATTCGAATGCATATGACGGACCACAACCTTATAATGATGAGCCTGCTAGGTGTCCAAGAGACCAGGAGCAGCGAAGGATTAGAAGAAATAACGGCCATCGGAGAGAAATGGAGCTGTGGAGAACTGGGCAGCTGTCCTGGTGTCTGACCGGCGTTAGCTACAGTTAATGTTAGCTAACGTCGGTCACATCACAACATTGTAAAGTTAGCTATCATATATCAGGCTATAACTAAAGTAGTATTGATAATATAGTAACGTTACTGGCAGGACTGTTGATACTGATCCATAATAGAAACTAATGCGCAAGTATCAGCTGTATCTTGCGTTACCTAATGCAACTCCACACTACGGTGCTGTGTAGCAGAGGGGAGAGAGAGAGAGGAGCGAAGGGGGGGAGAGAGATGTAATACGGTTTCCTGATAAACGTTTTGCTTGATAGGTGCTTGTGGGGAAATGCCAGCCCATGGCCTCTGGATGGAGTATGTGCTGGTAGTTGGTTCAAAGTTCAAACCAACTACCAACTACTACCGTGAATTGAGAAGGAGTCCGAGAAAGTTGCTCCCCCATGTGATGGAATATGACGTGTTTGACGTATGACCTTAAAAAAAGTTTTTAGTAGCAGAGCTCAAAACGGCTCCTTTCCCCTCTGAATTCCTGCCCTTATGTCTCGTATAACATATGAAATCCTGCATTAACTTTTTTAATTGTATTTTTCAGGCAAGGTTAAGGTTAAAAAATAACCTGCAAGTTGCGTTTTAAGTTGGATTTAGGACAAATATTCATCCAATTGAAAGAAGTTGCACAACTCTTCTCCAGATCACCATGTTGTTTGGTTATCAGCTTTCTCTATGAGGGTGAGTCAGTCTGATGGTGCGTATGGTTGCCTTATCTAGTCCATGTTGAGTCATGTGACTATAAATCACCATAAATGGCAAGTATACAAAACAACATTACTTCATACTTTAAGATGGACTGTTACATCAAAGTCTGTTTACACGGCGTAAGGAAAACTGCACATGTTTCAAGATCAATGAAAATGCTTTTGGCTCCAGAGGGAGCTGAACAGAACATGCATATATGTGTTATCATTTATCACTTACAATGTTATAGGAGTACATGGTGAGAATAGAAATCTGCTTATGCAGACATTCACTGTGCTTCACAGAGCTTTCAGCATGGCATTAAACTCATAGAATTGTTAAATAAAAATATTATGATAATGTTGTGTTGAATATTTGGTATCTATTGACTGACTTGTCAATTAACTTAGAATCTGAATCAGAATACCGTTATTAGTCCCACAGAGGGGACATTTACGTTGACAGCTTATTGTTACATATGTTACATGCATTAAAAAGTATTAAAGTAAAAATATATAATAAAAACAAATATAAAAAGTTACACAATTTACAAAATACACATCCTGTAACAGTTCTTAGGATTTAGCAGCCAGGTATATATTGCACAGTTATTAACAGCATATATATATATTGCACATATAGCACATATTGCACATAGTTGGTTGGTTATACTTATAAGTTCATTGGAAACAGCCTTAGATATCACCCAGATGAAGGCAAGATACTAGAATGATTTAATACAGCTTAGTGTTTTGTTGAAAAGTTATACTTCATGTCTTATGGAATCAGCATTTAAGATCAATCTGGTCGTCACTGTGATTTGTGTCCATTATCCTTAATATGTTTTTTGTCGGCAGTCAGGTGTGAATTTGCATCCCTCCTTTGGGCCACGGTCGTCTACACAGCAGCTGTATATTGGACTCTGCAGACAGACAACAAAGAGGGGTTTTCCTTGCAAAGCATTAGCGCCACACATCTTGTAAGAAAAGCCTCTGTGTTGCTGCCTCCTTGGAGCGTTGTTCCCATTCATCAGAAAGCCATTTGTGATGCCGCATTAAACCCTCGGATGTCTAAAATGTGACAAATGATGATTACCTGGGGGAAATCGATGATGATCACCACACTATTAATGGTCCCTCTGCAGGAACAGCATCCATCGACATACAATTCTTGCAAGATTCACCGACAGAGAAGAAGCTCTAATTTAGAACTAGCTTTGTGTCAGGTGATTCACTTAATCACTGCAGAGCCCTGGTAGAAAGAAAAAAAAATGAATGCATCTGCTACTTCATGCCTTTTCTGACATCAAACAGACTAAACCAAACGAAAACAAAACCTGCATTGTCTTACCCAGCCAGTGTGAATACAATCGCTCTGTTCTGTGAGAGCAGCCGGTGAGTCAGACTGCGTTGAATTGAATTGCAGATACGAAGAGAGAGAAAGGGGGGAGGGGTTTGAATACTTGATAGTGTATAGATGCTGTATTATAGTTTCTTCAGGGTCAGAAAACATACTCGCCCCACACTTATTGCCTTTGGCCTCTCTCATGTGAACGAGGTGCAATGAGCTCAGTGGCATTGACTGCCACGTCTGTGCAGCCATGTGTCACTTCTCTCCAGGGGATAAAATCCATATGTCACCTGCAATTTATGGTCTGCTTCTTGCATGTTCCCACACATGAATACGTTATCATATGATTGTGACTAGCACTCTCAGTCGGTTAGATAAGAGCTTTAATATTTCTGTGTGTGTGTGTGTGTGTGTGTGTGTGTGTGTGTGTGTGTGTGTGTGAGAGAGAGAGAGATCAGGTGTGTACATCAGCAGGGCCAGAGGGTGGCCTTTACTTATGCATGAGGCAGCGTTTTTCCAGCTGATCACTGATTTGAATTGCCACGTGAGATCAAGCATGAGATCTGTGTGACTTTTAAAGTCGAAAATAAATACGTGTGTGCGTTTGTACTTCACTTTGTATAGCTTTTTTAAAAAAGGTTTAGTTTGTGCGCTCTGGCTATTTGTTTCTTACGTAGTTTCTTTTCCTTTTTGTTTTTAATTAGTTTCAGCTGTTGTCACTGAAATCTTTAAATATATTAACCTTCAGTTGCTCTTTTGTTAAATGCTAGATTTGGGAACGGGTCTTTGCAAAGTCATCCCTACTTTCTTTGTTGATAACAACAGTTGCTCAGACAAATTAGTTTGAATGATGAGTGGATTGGTAGTAATGTTATGGATTAACAATTGTGGTTAGTTTTAAGTCTATATTATTTGTTCTGTTTACACGGAGCAGTGTGACAAGCTTTAAACAGTTTATATGGCAAGTATGACTTTCCTTTGCTTTGGCATAGTTGCATTTTTGTTATAAAATCACCACCTGTAGATCACAGTAAAACATAAATGTGTATCAACCGCATCTACGTGCACGAGACAAATAAAACACTCATCTATGGCACAAATGTCACAGCAGCCTTCCTTTAATGAAAACAAAATTTAACTGTTAATGAAAATAATTTCTTAGTTGGGTAATCAAAACATGTGTGCATTGCAGTCTAAATAGCTTTGTGTGTGTGTGTGTGTGTGTGTGTGTGTGTGTGTGTGTGTGTG